>JAKTVE010002760.1:112376-150308 GCA_030557065.1 Metschnikowia rubicola | reverse complement strand
TGAGAATTTGCTATGGATCGAGCTGTTGGATTTCTCAAACAAAGAAGACTGGGATGAACCGCCCAACAAATGCTGCGCTAGGTTCTAGGCGCAATTGATTGTAGCCCATTGTTTCCATCGTGAGCCCTTCATGCGTGACATGTTTGTTATTTTTGGCCTCGATTGCCAATCCTGGCACCGCAGCTCCAGTTTTGACGTCTCTGACGAATGCCTCAACAGCCAAGCCTTTCAAAACATAATCAACAGACTCAATTTCCTTTGACAACTCCAAGTTTTCCATATCAAGGCCTGCACGTGATTCGTTTTTAACGACTAGCCATCTGTTGGGCGTGTCTACCTTGACCCTGTACCGAGATTCAGGCACATTTGAGAATACCCCCGGGGAAGCTTTTTCAAAACGTTCAACGATATCGAAATTGGGAATCAGCGGTGAAAATGCAGAAGCGTAAAACCTGTTCAATGCAGTAGGTCCTTCGGCCAGAGAAAGTGGCTGCAAAAGCACTTTGATATTGACAAACGGCAAGTCTCTCAATGACTGCACCATGGAAACAAGTTTTTGCGAAAACTCGTCGACAGGATCAATCACGATCAAAATGTCCAACGGCTTATTGCTATCGTACTTCCTGAGACTAATGGCGTTATCAAGATTGAGCGACGAAAAATCAAACCGTGCCACGTCGGTTCGCACCATTGAATCCTCCATGTTGAACGACATCGTTATAAGTGATGTTAGCAAATCGTACCAGTCCATATCGTCGAACAGATCTGGCCTGAAATCTGTGATGCTTTGGTAAGCAAAATCCTCAGGATACGCACGAAGAATCTCTTCGATCGTGTCCAATCGTTGTGGGAATTCGTACTGGACGATCTGCTGCAATTCCTGCACAGAAAAGACGGTATCCAAACGGAATTGTCTCGAATTGAATAGAAGTGAAGATTGGTGCAGTTGGATTTGGTTTCTCTCGAGAATTTTCATCTTTGCAGGGTCTGACTCGCTGAATGTTTGAATACGCATGTCTCCCACAGACTTCGTCATTTTCCTGAACATTGAAGAGGTGAGCAGTTGATTGGCGTATTCTGCCACTAGCCCGTTTAGAATGTCCGAGTTTTTGGCCGTGTTAAATACACGTACCTGTGTCGACCGCCCGTTGTATTGTCTCATGAACCCTAAAATCTGCTTGAATTGATCAAGAATAACTTGGGTGTTGAAATCTCCAATAAGCCAGAATGTGATTGAGGCTCGGCTCAGATCCACGTTCTTCTTGAAGGCAACAGACGCATCGATAAGGTCACGCGTGATTCGTTTGTACCTGATATTGCCCGGATCTTTAGGCGTCACTCTCAAATTGCGGAAACCTTTGGAACCAGAATACAAGACTTCCTTGAGCGGCGTGTTCTTATCGTTGCCCTGGCGTATGGCGTTTTGAAGCAATTTCACATCATGCACTATTTGCAGGCCCATTTGCGCCTGCCATTTCGTGGACCGCATGTTCACAATGACACCATTTATGACAACAGACGGTTCCGTGATGGAATATTTCGAAAGTGTGTTTTCGTACTGCAGGTAAGACTTTTCGCCAGGGTTTGCAACTAGGTCGAATAATTGTTCCTCATCCTCTGTTTGAGCATCGAAATACTTGTATAGAAACGCAAGCGCTTCTTTGAGTTCTCCAACTTCAAGAATATGGTAAAACATCTGTGTGATTCTGGCGTCTTTCTCATTCTCCACCAATGGAAGAATCCCCAATTGCTGCGGAATGCCCTTGTCCAAGATCATCTTCGACATGGCGAAAAATACCTTAAGCTGGCTCTTGCTGGAGAAATTGAGCACGAAAATAATATCGTGAACGTTCTCCTTCAACGGTGGGATCTGGCCGTGTCTGAATTGAGATGCTTCCTCTATATAAACCTTATACCTGTCAGCAGAGTACAAGTTATAGTTTTCATCGAGGCCCAAATCATTGAAGAACACAACGCCACCTGAAGATGTATCATCTGCACGGAAGGTGTCCTGATACAAGGTGTACCTATTATTTGCAGACCCAGTCCTGTACTCATTTTCCTTGTATGCGCTCAAAAGGGCGAATTTGCTGAACATTTTCTTGGCCTGCGCTACCGTAAACCCCAACAGTTCCAAGTCTTCGATAAACTTGACTTCATCACGAAGTTTGTTCACGATATAGGGCAAGTCAGTCTCGAGTCTGTGCACCATGGCGCCATTTATTGATATTCCAATGAGGTCACGTGACGCGCCTTTCTGCTCATTTGCCCTAGCAGATGCTGACACCGCCTTGAAATTGGCCGGCGGAACTAGATTGGCCAAATGGGCAGCATATTTGGGTAAGTTCTGTAAAATGAAACAAAGCTCTTCGAATCGTTGTTTCGGTGGGAGATCGAGCACGATGGATGCTATTTTGGCGGATACCTGGGGAAGTCTATCTTCTGGAACATCATGAACCGGACTATTCGCGTGTCGCGAGTAGAAGTCATGAAGTGAAGTATATGGCGTGTTTGCTCTTGGCAATGCCTGTTTTTTCTCTAATACGGTAAGAGTGGTGCCGTATCCAGAAAGCTCCATTGGTGCAGATTCCGTCGGCGGCACGTATCGCCACACAAACTGCAAATTGCCCGCTTCAGCCAACAGCAACAATGTCGACAAGATGCCTGAAAAGCGTTCACTGGAGGGATCTCCGTAGAGTACTAGTGTGGGTGCATTTGCGTCCGATCCAATTGGCCTATCAAACGGCAATAGGTGTTCGGAAGTTCTGTCGAGTTGAAGTGCATACAAATCCTGCTCAGAGCAGTAGATTCTGGATCCATATTTCACCCACACAGCCAAAGGATCGGCGATAGGCTCGCCAAATGAGTCCTTAGCACACTGTTTTCGCACCTTGTGCTCAAAAATAGGCCCAATTTCGGTGTTATAGTGGTCATAATGAGCCTGAATTCGGGGCGAATAGAGACTATTGACCAAATTGAGATTGAGAAAGCCGAATTGGGTTTTCGTCAAGGTCAAAACAAGCTTGGAGTAGAGGTTTCCATTAGTAACTGGGCCAACTCCAGTGTGGATTTGATGATGCGGAGGAATTCCCATCAAATCATGGGCAAAATGCTCGTTTTTTTCGTCATCTTCATCACTATCATCGTCCCATTCAGATTCCTCCTCGTTTTCGTTGCCAAAAAGTAACTTCACCGACAGAATGTAGAGTCCTTCGTCATATGAAGATATGGCTTCCACCAATTGCACCTCGAAGGGCAGATCTGTCCAATTTGCATGCAAACCCACCGTGAGCGTTGCAGCGAATACGTGGCAGAAAAATGTTGCAAAAATAGCCAAAATTTGCGATAGATACATATTGCTGATATCGTACAGTTTCTGACACGTTCGAGTATGGTGATGCGCCAATTGTCAGCACAGCCAATTCTTTCGCAGACGATGCGCGTAGTGTGGCTCACAAGCTGCCGTTATAGCGCGACTATAGAATTTCGATCTTCGAGTTGAGGCGTGATCTGGATTCTGGCAGATACCGCGCCACAAAGTTTTGATGTCAATTCATCTTTCTTTTTTTTTTTTCTAGTAAATCATAAAGTAAACACTGAAAGAGGTGTACTACATAAGCGACACGGCACACGATTTCCTATAATAAAATTCACGTCTCAACCATTGAAAGCAGCGCTTCCTCATATCACCTGACTCCATGCGGTATTCCCGAAGGTACCATATCGTAGAGAATCATAATGTCGTGGGGGCATTGGTGGGCAAATCACGCACTTCAGAAGTCATTACCATCTACCGCCACCCTGGTTACCGCCTTGATTGCCGCCGCCGTAGCCACCGTGGCCATTGCCACCGCCACCGTTGTGCCTACCACCCTGTTGGGGCCTGTCGCCCCCGTAGCCCCAGGAGTTGTCGTTGTCATTGCCAAAACCACCCGGACCGTCATTCCTGCCTCCATAGCCACCGTGATTTCCGCCATAATTTCCGCCATGGTTGCCCCCCTGATTGCCATAGCCGCCATTGTTGTTACCGTGGTTATTGTTTCCTTGGCCCCCACCGTTACCACCACCTAAGCTACCGAGAAGACCTCCCATCATGCCACCGGCACCGGAGCCGCCCTGATTTCCGTAGTTTCCTTGATTGCCATGGTTTCCCTGGCTGCTATTTTTGCCACCAGTCACAGCTCCCAAAAGACTGCCAACCAAACCGCCAGCACCCGAGCCACTATTACTTTGACCACCATAATTGCCCTGGCCACCATAGTTTCCCTGGCCACCATAGTTGCCGTGGTGCCCTTGGTTGCTCTGGCCGTGGTTACCGCCACCGGTGACTGCACCCATAAGCCCGCTCAACATATTTGAGGAGCCGCCCTGGTTTCCATGGTTACTACCATGGTTGCTGCCACCGGTCAATTTCCCCACAATGGCGTTTTCAATCATTCCTTCAATCCCGTTGGACTTACGCCCTCCGTGACCACTGTTAAATGCAGCACCCATAGCTGACGAAAGAAGGCCCCTGTCGCCGTCCTCCTGCTGGCCATTTTGTGCTGCATTTTGCTGGCCGCCCTGTTCAAAGTTACCCCTATTCTGCAGTTGGTTGTTTGTCTGGTCTTGTCTCTCGCCCTGCTGTCCAGAGCTGTAAAATTCGTTTGCGGACATTTTGAAATTCGAAACTCGACTTTGAAAGAAAATTTAATCGAGCGAAGGATAAGAAATAGTGTACTCATAGATTCGATTATTGCGAGCCCAGACGACGTTGAATACTCGGGTTTCCTGCATGCGCGAAAGGTTCCAGAACAACTGGGGAATTTCAGTGGGGCTGAGCGAGCCTGCCGTGCTCACTGCTCAGTACGATATCACCAAAGATCGGATCTGGTATCGTGGGTATGTCAGATAATACGACCTTTCAAGCACTTTTGAAAAGTATTTTATGAATTGTTGCATCAATAAAATTTCGTCGGTGCAATAATTTTAATAATCATGGTGTGCATTTACTACTTTCTTGAGCGGCACTACATTGTAAGCTGCCAAGAGGCGGTGTAGTATCAAAATAAGGTATTCTCACCGTCTGTGTTGCAATGACTAGAGCCGTTTGTAAAAAGAAAGTATTTCATGGGATCGGTTGGTATTATGCCCCTGTCCCATGCTCAGTAATTAAAGGCTAAAAGTTTTCGTGGTGTTATCCAAATGGCCATGCGGTTGAGCTCACTTTCTCTTTGACTAAGCGACGCGTCAAACGCCGGAAGATGGACTAGGAAAGACTAACCGCTTTTGCCAGCCAGTAGTCAGCCATTCGAAGGCTGCTCTACTATATTTCGGGAATCACTTTTTTCTTTTTTCTCTTTCCATGGCTGCAAAAATGCCAGCTGCAGGGCAAAGTATAAATAGTGGCCCCTAGCCCCTTGTCAAGCTCACCACGCATTCCAATCGTTTTCGCCGCGTATCGTATAAAAGAGCTCCACACGCCATGATATCTTGCAATAATCAATCACAGCACTACTGGGAAAAATTCTGAGATCGTTGGACATTTATTTTATTTTCAGACCAGCGAAATTATTTCTCTTAAACTCTTCAACCTTGCCCTGGTCACGGCAAACGGAAGGGAGTGCATATGGCTCAATATGTCCCAATCGCTTTTATACTTCTTGAACGCGCATCTGTTTATCTAAAATTGATCCCTACACAATTCGCGATGGCCTCCGCGGTTTATGACGATGACTACAGCTCGGGATTTTCCGATGAGGACGAGTATATCCCCGGCAGTGACATTGAGATTGACCCCTCTTTGGCTAATGGAACGCACTATAGCGCGGACCCTGAAGCCTACCAAAAGCCAGCCCCACGTAGTGCCCCAGACTGGGAAGATGAGAATTTCCCCTCGCCTATTCCATGGACAGACGACGAGGGGTCCGAGGAAGGAGACGACGATTTGAATGACGGATATTCGCTCAAGGACAACATTAAGGCGGCGGCAGGTTTCAAAGTGCGCAAGAAACCCATGTCGGCTCAGGGTTTCAAGCGTCGCGCGATGCGCAATACCAGCAAGTCGAATGACCCGGAGGTTCGTGATAATATGGCAAAAGCTAACGAGGCATTCGTACGTGGCGATCTTTCCGAGGCGTGGAAACACTACTCTGAGGTTATCAAGCTTGACTCGAGAAACTTTAACGCTTACAAGACCCTTGGCGAGATCTGCCAGATTAGAGGCAATATGAACAAATGTTGTTTCTTCTGGCTCATCGCAGCTGAGTGTGGCGAAGCAGATGGGGAATTTTGGGGTCTTGTGGCAGATATGAGTGTGGACTTGGGGCATATTGACCAGGCGATTCACTGTTATAACCACGCCATTGCAAAAACAAAGGGCACCCCATTGAGCTACATTACCGAGAGAGCATTGTTGTACAAAGAAAAGAAGCATTATGTGCGCGCCTTGGAGGGGTTTCAGCGGTTGCACGCGGCTTACCCTTCTGATGCATCCGTCGTTCGTAACTTGGCTAGTGTTTACGTGGAGCAGAAGCGTTATAATGACGCGGTCAATCTATATATGCGCGTTCTTGACAGCAATATGCACCCGCAACCGAATAGGGAGTTTCCGCCTTTTGGCTGGACCGAGCTCAACATCACATGTGAGTTGCTCGAATCTCAAGAATCGTGGACTGCGGGCATCAAACTAATCAAGGTTGTCTCTAGATGGAAGCAAGGAAGAGAGGACGAGATCTGGTGGGATGAGCAAGACGATATAGAGTTCGATGCAAGGGCTCGTCTTGCTTATCTCCAGGTAAAAAAGCCAGCCTCGTGTGACCTTTTGATGCGGAGAGATTTCTCGCTTCCTATTGACATTAGATGCAAGCTCGGAATGTTCAGATTGCAAATGGACCAACGAGATGAGGCCGTTGCTCAATTTAATTACTTGTTTGAACAGGATGACAAGGGAGATATGTTGGATTTATTCTTGGACGCCGGCAGCGGATTAGAAGCCAAAGGTTACCATGCAGAAGCGGTAAGCTTTCTCAAGTTTCTCTTCGAGAATGACAACAACATTGAGCTGGACATTCTCTTGGGAAAGTGCCTCGTTGAAGTCGAGAACTACAAGGATGCCAAGGTTGTTTTGATGAGCACATTGAAAAAAGACCCAGATAACATCGACGTGAAGTTGATTCTCATTGAAGCCCTATATCATACAGAGGAAATGGACTTGGCAACACAACTCATGGAGGATGTCTCGAAAAATCAGATTTTCAAGCCATCTGACAAGAATCTGAAGCCGTCGGAAGCAAATGATCAAGAAGATGATATTGAAAACTCTGAAGATAATGTTGCGCTCATCAAAAACTCATCGTACTACAAAAAGATCAAAAAGAATGAGTTGGACGAGAATGATCGTATCAAGATCGAGGAGGACGCTACAAAAATTGTGAAAGGTAAGTTTAACCGGATGATAAGGTTGCAGGAAGCAATTGATCAGGGCCACGATGCCGCCGTCACTGCCTGGCTCAAGCTCGCATCACAGCTCATTGAGATGTTTTGCGAGGTGCGCAGCTTTTTCCCCAAAAGTCAAAAGACAGTTTTCAAGGGCATAGCCATCTACAAGAGAAAGAAGACCCTAGCATTGAATGAAAAGCTCCATCGTATCCGGGACCTTTTTGAAGGTTACGCCGACACGGAAACCTCCAGAATAATAATGACATCAAAGACCGCCTTTCGGGGACTAGATTATGATACTTGGTTGTGGATCTTCGTTCAGTACGCCTACTTGCTCAACCACTTCAAAGACGATTTGAAAGAGGCCGTTGAAACTATTGAACTAGCCATGAACGTGAGTGTTTTCAAGCATGATAAAACAAGAAGCTTGCTTCTCCGCTTAGTGAGATTAACCTTTGGAATTAGTCAAGGTGACTATATCAGCGCGGTATCCAACAATGTGAGATATTTCCTCATATCTGGCCAGTTCTCCGCGAGAGTTTATGACTTTTTCATGTGCTGCTTTGCATCTGGAAGCAGTGCGTGGTCTCTGTTCTCAAATTACAATCATCAAAAGTTCTTCCTTCGGCAAGTCAAAGCTTACGACTCTATGCTCTTCTCTGGGCCCGTTGCAGGAGCGTCTCTGCTTACCATAGATACGAAGGATTTCAAAGCCGAGCGAGAACACCCAAAACTTTTGTTTATTTATGCTTGCTTGCTAGGAAGCAATCGAACCTACTCCTCCCCAATTGTCTACTTGACACGCGCCTACAGGCAATATTACAACGATCCCACCATCTGTTTTTCCCTTGGTCTAGCCCACATTCATAGATCCATGCAACGGAACAGTGACAATCGCCAAATACAACTTCTTCAGGGAATCAGCTATATGATGGAGTATAGAACGGCGAGGTTAAGAAACGCTACCGTTTACGAAAGGCAGGAAATCGAATATAATTTTGGAAGAATGTTTCAAATGATTGGTCTACCGACACTAGCGGTGAAGCATTATGAGAGAGTTCTCACTTATCACGATGAGCTAATGGATGATTCAACATACGATTTGCTGATGGAAGCTGCTTACAATCTAAGCTTGATATTCACAATCAGCGGCAATACCGAGCTAGCGAAGGACATCACCAACAGGTACTTGACCATTTAGTGTATGCAGGATCATGAGATTGCACTGAGCGATGATTCGCGAAGCATCAAGATATACTTACAATTCTATCAAACAACAATGGTACGCTTGAAGCACAGATACATCTTATTCGAAATACTCTACCCACCTCCGTCGCAGCCAAGCACGAGAGAACAAAAGGCAAAGTTTGCAGAATTTAGCAATTCACCAAAAGAAGCGTTACTACATCTTCATGCGCCCTCACCTTCCTCGGTTAGTCTGCGATCGATACTCTCTCTTCTAAAGAGGGTGATAAGCGATCACTACGGGGAGCATGGAGCAGGTACCATTGGCTCGCTGATTATCGTGAAGTACTTCAGCAACAAGACTTCAACAGGAATCATACGGTGCAGCCGAAACAATTTCCAGCTCGTTGTGGCTGCATTGGGCCTCATTGATAAAATTGACAATCAGAAAGTGGTCATGCGCTCTGTTCATGTCAGTGGCACAATAAGGAAATGTGAAGATTTCTCGATCAGACGAGCAAAAACACTCATGGCGTATTTGGGCAAGGATGACGAATGGGAGCGCGGCTTAGATGAGTTCATCTCGATGTTCAAAACAGGCAATGGTGAGGATGACGAGGAATGATCAGGATGTGATAAAAAATGTTTTTGGTCCGTGATGATTGGGCCAGTCTCGTGTTCAGCAGGGACAACCAGATGATGTGCTCACTTATGACTCAGAGAGAGGTTATGTTTGTCAGTCGACAGATGAAAGCAAGTCTTTCTTTAAGTAAAGCTCTCAGACTTTAAAAGCACTTAAAAGGAAAAAAAAAAACGTGAATTCGTGTTTTATTGTTCGCTTTCTCACCGATGCTAGAATGGTTGATCTGATTCTATGGTTTCGGACAGACCGCGAAAGTTCCTGATGCGCGGTGAGAACGGCATTCGCGTGCATCCATCAGCGAACAATAGCACGGACGGACCCTTGAACGGGCAAACCCAGCATCGCGTACATATATACATATTTCTAGACCTACTCTACTGCATTTTGCTATCATTGCCATCCTACATTTTTGCATCTTTTCTCATATCCAGGCATGAGTGCGTCCAAGATTCTAGAGAAGCTTCTGAGGAAGGGCCAGATCACCACTTCAACCCAGCAAAAAATCACCACAAACCAACCAAATGGCCTGTTTTCGGGCCAAAGCTCGCGGCAAAGCTCATATAATAGCCTGGCAACGCCGCCCTTCGACCGGCCTGTGGATCCAGTGGTTGCGCGTTTGAAAGCAGCCCGGAAAGCCGAACGGGAACAAAAGGAGAGAGAACTACGAGAAAAGAAAGGTTTGCCGCCGAAAAAAGAGCCCAGCGCAAGACAAAAAAGCGGGTCGAGACAAGTCAAGCCAGCGCCGACTCAAGCACTACGCGTGCCTGCTAATAGAGCCAGTTTGAGCCAGAATAGACCGAAATTGGGTGCTATGAGCAAAACCTCGATGTCTGCTCAGCAACGGTCGGCGCCTGCCGAGAAAAAAGCGAAGATGTCGTTCAACGAGCTAATGGCCAAGGCCTCTGGCATTGACCAGAGCAAAATGTCAGTTGCGCTCAAGCAAAAGACCAAATCTCCCGAGGCACCTCCAACCTCTAGACGCAGGACCCCAGATCCCGAGAAAAAGGCCGTTTTCATGGACAAAAAAGCTAACATGAAACCATCTCAAGGTTTTCAGACCTCTAGAAAGAGTTCACTAGACAAATCCAGGCCCATTTCTAATGCCAAGACCTCTTTGAACCCTCCGCTGTCTGTGCAGGCCAAGGGACCTCTTCCAATGAGAAAGCCTTCTTCAGCGTTAGCAGCAAAACTCCAACAAAAGCCAGCTAGCAAAGGCCGCCACGTGGGCCACCAGGGCGAAAGTTTGGGCGAACAAGAAGACGAGGAATCCGATTTGGACTCATTTATCGCGTCTGAAGATGAGGAGGAACTACAGGCTGAGCCAGAGTACGACCGTGACGAGATTTGGTCGATCTTTAACCGCGGGAAGAAACGCAGCCATTACGCATATGATGACTACGATTCAGACGACATGGAAGCTACCGGTGCCGAGATCTTGGAGGAGGAATCGCGTTCGAAGAGAAATGCACTCCTTGAAGATAAGAAGGAGATGGAGAAGGAGGCCAAATTGGCCGCAATGAAGCGGGCGCGCAAAATGGGGAAACGTTAATGTGCCTCGTCTTAGCATAGAGCCATTGTTTTGATTTTTGTTGTGGGGGGAGAAAGCATTCTTCAACAAGATAGAGAGAATCGGACTCACAGCTGCAGCTTATAAGGTGTGCCTCACTCATTCCAACCAGATAGCAGCTTTGAGGTGGTTTTAATTGCCCAAGCGCAGTCTCACATGCCCTTAAAGGTAGTGATGTCAGCCATATTTACCGCATTCTCTGTGGTGCTGAACTCTGCAAAGCCTTCATGGTGGGATCGTATATATTTGGTCGCATCATCTAATTTAATCGGAAACAGTCACTCTAGAGAACCCAGCCATTTTGATTCAACAAAAATCTGTGATACCTGGATTTTCTGGAGGTAAGATTGATATAAGATTCTCTCACTCTGTAGAACAACTAGAAATATGTAGGTAAATTTGACAAGATCTTTACATGTTCATCGCTATGACTTGGCAAGCTAGGCTACAATTCTTGGTAATTCTTGGAAAATCAAAGCATTATACTAAACAACAGCAAAAACGGTATGAACAAATCTCTTAAACGAGGCACTGACAATTTGGACCTAAAAACTTCAACATCCCAAGACAGCACCTTTTGCCTCAAGCGTGGCAATGTACTGCTTCCACAAATAACATTTCTTGCTCAAGCAATCAACGTCTCCGACAATTATCATTCCGTACTTTGCTCTCGTTAAGGCGACATTCATTCTCCTTGGATCTGCCACAAATCCGATCCTCTTGTTTGCGTTTGACCTAACACAAGATAGGATAATCACATCCTTTTCCCTGCCCTGAAATGCGTCAATTGACGAGATTGAGATCCCAGCGACAGTATTGATAGTGACGTTTTCCGACAAGTCCAAAGCATCAAAGTCTTTCTCCATCTGTACTTTTTCCTTTTTGTTGTTGATTTTCGCATCCTTCACGAAAATGGAAGATAATAATGCTCGCTGCCCACCATAAGGCGAGATCACGCCAATTTTAGATCTGTTCACTCCTTTCACGCAAACGAGATCAATCATAAGTTTGCGAACAATTTCAGCCTCGCCAGTATTGCAGTAGCTAAACTTATTTGCGTCCTTGGCTTTCCCAAGAGGGAACGACTCTGGGTGCTCGCCATGAGTATCGTAAAATACCACTGGCTCTGCAGGAATGCCTTTCATTTGACGATCGGCTGCCGTGATGCCATCCTTGAGTAAATCCTTATAAAAAGTGTTCCTTGGAAACTCACTGATAAGCGGGTGCATGCGGTATTGCATGTTGAGCATCATTTCCGGTTTGTAGGTTTCATTTGCAATTACTCTTTCGAAAAGCGAGACAGCCACCTCTGGCAACTCTGCATGGCCACTTAATTGCTTTTGATCTCCAACAAGAACAACCTTTTCTGTATTCATGAACGCTAGCGGGATCAAGCTAGAATACTCCGCCGATTGCGTGGCCTCATCCATAATCACAGCCGGCATTTTATGAACACGCTTGAATTGCGGGCCACCTGCCACCACTGTTGTTGCTAGAATCACCTTTGCTTTGGCAACGAGTGCGTCTGAAATCGGAATTTTTTTATTCAAAACCTTTCTGTATTCTTTACTCGTGATGAATTCTCTCGGATCTTTCAATTTGCGCTCCAATATCTTGATCAGATCAGGGAGAGCAGCAAACACCTTCAGGTGCAAACACACCGACGCTAGGGGATGTTGAGCGTCATACTTTTTTTCTCTCACACCGGCTACAATTCTCAACATGGAATCACAGTGATCCACTAATAGTTTTTCAGCAATATTGTCAACTGCGGTGTTGGAAGCGGCAACGACCAAGATAGGGTAAATGTCCATCTTCAAGAGTTGAGATACCATCTCGGTGATGATGCAAGTCTTACCTGTGCCTGGAGGGCCTTGGAGAATAGTGATAGGATTGATCATCACAGACTGGACTGCACGTTTTTGAGACTCGTTGAGCGTCAAACTCGAAAACTTTAATTCGAAATCTGCAGTTTTCAAGTTCACGTCCTTTCTGCCCATAATCATGTTGGTGATCCATTTGTCCAGCATGGTCGTCATTGAATTCAACGCCCTGCTTGTTGCAATGCACCCAGGCAAGATCTGTATGGATTTCACCTCGCTAGGTTTGGGCTTACGGTTTTGGTCCCAGTCGTAAACTCGAATGAACATCCGGAAGGTTTTTTGGGCCCCCTTGATGGCACTTTTCTCAACCTGAAGCCGGTAGACAGAATCCACATAACCAACCCAAAAGAGGCCATCTTCACAAAAGAAAAACATCGTTTGGCCTCGATAGAATGGAAGTTGGCCCATTATCTGCTGCTTCTTAGTGATGAATCTGTCCAAGAAGTTGTTAGACAAATCGATGTCAATTTTCAACCCACGTTCTTTTCCACTTATCCACTCAACTTTCCAATCCTCTTTTGCAAGAATTTCCAGTTGATCGTCCAGAAGACACTCTTTTCCCTCTAGAAATAACTTGCGTCCCATATCACGTTGATACTCGCCCATAGACGCATATTTTCGTTCAGGACCATAAACTGGTTCTTCTTGAGTCTCTTCAGAGGGTTCTTCAGATGGTTTTTCTTTCTGGCCCGTAGCTAAAGAATCAAGTTCTTCAAAACTCGAAACTTTGACCTCCTTTATCTTCTTGGTCTTTGAGCTCAGGCCTGTAGGCAGAACTTCATTTCCCATTTTGCGTTATCAGAGAAAGTGAAGCGGTTCCGAAGGTAAGAATTCAGTTCGATTGTGATATGTTTGAATTCACGACACTACTTGAAACGGCCGGAATTATCGTGCTTTTAAAAGTCTTCTAGTGATATGCCTCGACAATGTGTTATCTGGATAATGAAGGGTTTTTTCACTGATCCTATTGTGCCCTAGAAGAAATGAGCCACAGTTGAGTTTATAGTTTTCTCAAGTCCCATTACAGTTCACTCAAGTGCTCACAGACAATGGACCACAATCTATTCTGTGTCCCCCATAAATGGGTGTTGCATTGTTAATAAAACAACTCCGTGAAGAACCATACGCATGGTCGTATGACAATCAACTTCGAGTATAGTACGCTGACGGGCGTCTCCGAAGAAAGCACTTGTTAAGTTTTCATGCAAGTTCTTGTGCGTCTGTTCACATTTGACCTTGTCGCCTTCCTTTTGTTTCTTCTTTTTTGGTGACGAGAGCTTTCCCTGGACAAGACGTTTTTGAAAGCGGTTATTGTTGACAACAACTATCAACACAAGGGTTTTGTATGAGTTAATAGCCAAAAGAAAAAACGGTAATCAAATGGTCAAGCCGACAAAAAGCCCTAAAAGCGGCCAGCTATTACTCTCGAAAGCGGCCAACTAGAGCACAATGGGCGTGAGTCTTGCTTTTTCGAGCTATTTTCGATGCATAGCTTGTCTCATTGTCTCAAAACAGATGATTCAGTCTAGCACCTTTTAAATTGCTCATTCTCTCAGAATATTTCGAAACCCTCTAGAAAATGATCATTTTGACGAGACCTTTCCTTGCATATAATTTCATTAATCTGCGCTAGCTTCTAAGCGGGCGGTAATAAATGAAAAAAAGTCACTGCAAAACTTACAAGTCATTGCCAGTTGAGGGCGAAACTGTTAAGTGCAGCGTTGAACTGTGAACAATGGGATATCGACGAGGTTTCCATGAGTATCGTCAATGAAACTGTTTATTGTTCGAGAAAATAAAGTGCTCGCCTTCTTGACGCCGCACGGTACAGTGGTTTTGTTTAAAACGCTAGATATCGCGTTACGTTGATAAATCTTGAGCGTAGCGTAGTCACACCGTAACGTAAAATCAAAATTACGCTGGGCTCAGAATCTGAAACGTTGGTTGAAAAAACCCGCCAAAGTGTCCAAAAAATTGCATAGTAATTGCTTTATGCGCCACGAGTCCTGTTCAAGTCGAAAAAATGCAACTGAATAAATCTGAACATTAGTTTCGTTTCATCTTCAGTCAGAATTTTTGGTGCCAGTGTAGTTCAGAACTTGATTTTCGCGATTCCCAAATTTTAATTATTAAAAAATTGGCGACACATTTCCGGCCGCGAGATGGGCCAGGGCTACTATGCGCATAGAGAAACATCGCAGAGCCTGAACTACGGAACAACCAAAACCTGTAAATTATGCTCTGAGAGCAAACCCAAGTCTGAGAAAAATAGATGGAGTATTCGCAAATCCTCAAGGACCTCCGACGGGAATCAGGGCTGGTGAAAAATCGGATTCAATCGATCATCTTCGATAGCAAATATGTGGCCCAATTTTCTGAGTTCCCGTTGGTAGCCAATGAGCGGTGCGGCCTCTGGTACGTAGAGCCCACAAACACGGCGGGATCGGTATATTTCAAATCAACAGATGGGCATACTGGGCAATGGAAATTTTCAATGCGGAGACTAAATTTCCATTTGTTGGATTTGTTTCAAAAAACGCCTACGGTGATCTTGGTTGACTCCACAAGGAAGGGAAAGCTCATGCCTGATGCACTTCTGAAGACTGTGCCCATGTGGTGTGCGGTTCTCAACTATATAATGTTTGAAGATGAAGAAACAACTAAATGGGCCGATTTGGCGAATGAAAACTGGCTTTTAACTCCGAGGGAAATGGTCTCTGAAAGTGAACACTCCACCATGATTAGGCTCATACCAGGCCACGCGCGAGAAGTGAAGAAACTTGGACTTATTTCGAAACAAGGCTTGATTGAAAGATTGGGCTGCAAAAAACCGATCCTACCACTGTGGGTTTACCCCGGGAAAAAGTCACAGAAGGTGGTCACGTCTGAAGATCACTTCTCCATATGCTGTTTAACAGCGTCACACAAGTCCAATTCAGGGACAGATGTGCCCGGATGGAACTTTGCCCAGCCTTATGTACAGGGTGCTGCCGATGATCACGAACTTTGGGCCTCGCTGGACATTTGTGAGGGAAAGTTAGACCATGACTTATTATGGAACGATATCTACTACGAGCCAGCAGAGGAGTTGCGAGTAATCGACACGATCACGGGCGACATTTGCCTGTGGATAACCGAAGGTGAGTTCCTCACACGTATTTCGAGAATCTACGAGAAATCGAAGCGGGAGCCCGAGGAACTATCGTTGGATGTCACGTCTCTTAAGAACACTGGGATTATGATTGGCGCAATTACCAAACACATATCTGTTTCTGAGATCACGAAAATCAACCGATGCATAAAACACATTGTTGTGCTCTCTGAAAAGTGGACAATCGCTCAAGCGCCCGGAAAAGCACCCGAAAAAGCACCCGAAAAATCTACAGTCTCAATACAGTCGTTTAAAGTCGAGTCTTCGAAAAAGGGTTCCAAGAAACTCCGCGAGATTCTTCCCCAGATCATGCAAAACATTAAATCCCTCGATCCGCTCAATCAAACACTTATTTTGTGCGATACAGGAAAAGATTTGAGCGCTGGTGTTGCACTTACGTTACTCGCTAGATTCTTCGATACAAATTGGGACCCAGTGACACCGCAGCCGCACGTGAATAAGGATACCATCAAACAGCACCTTTGTCACGTGCTGGACTGTCGCCAAGTAAACCCCAGTCGAAACACGCTTCAAAGCGTCAATACTTTCCTCATGTCTAATGGGCATTAGGAGGTTACGGCACTGCGGCACTTAATTACCGAATCATCCAGATTGCGCGGTCTAAATTGCCGCGGATAAGCACATTCACTGAAGCGACACACAACAAGACCGCTGCAGAATCTTCAAGAGGATTTTTTGCATGCAGATTCACACAAGGTTTTTGAATCGAGTCAATTCTGATTCAAAAGAAAAAATCAAAACACCATGAAACTAACATAGCACATCCATTTACCAGAGTCTGATCAGCTGATTTCTAAGCTGTCAATGACGCGGTGGCTGCGCGATGCGCATAAATGCAAGCCGCATATATAAGTGCACTTAAGTCCGGGATCTGCCAAAACCAGAATTTTTCTTCGATTTCCACCTGTCAAAATGCCAAAGTTGTTGTGTCTCCCAGGCTTTCTCCAAAGCGGTACCGTTTTCGCCGAGAAATCGTCGGGCATCAGAAAGTTGCTCACGAAGAAGTTGGGCTACGAATTGGACTACATAGACCCACCAGTGGTCATTTCCAGCAAGGAACAGCTCCCATTCAAATTGTCTGCTGACCCACAAGAGGAGGCCGAGAGATGGGACGATGTCGTGGCGAAAAACTTGAACCGGTGCTGGTGGCTCCACACGGCACGTGACGAGTACGAAAGTTTCGACGACTCTGTTGCGCACGTGATCAATCATATCCAGCAAAACGGGCCTTACGACGGAATCATCGGCTTTTCTCAGGGCGCCGCAATGTCCGCGATAATCGCCAACTCGATCGAGAAATTGGTTCCTGGCCATGGTCCGTTCGCTATAACCGTTGCCTTTTCGCCGTTTGCCTTTACCATGCCGAAAAATGCAGGTGACGAAATGTCCAAGCTTAACTCCGAGATAAAGGATCTTGAGGAATACAAGTCGCGTGTCGAGCTCAACCCTCGCTTTAGCAAATATTTTGTACCCGAGTCATCGACAAAAACCGTTGCAGTGTACGGCACGGAAGATGCTGTCGTGCCGCCGGTGAGGACAGAGTACCTATGCTCTCTTTACCCACAGATCGAGATCGTAAAGCATGATGGCGGCCACTATATGCCAAACAAGAAACTGTTTTTGAACCCGATCGTGGAGCTTTTCAAAGACGCCCTCGACAGCAAGCTGGCGCTCTGATATGGCTAATAGATAGAAAGATAGGAGGAGGCTTTTCGGAACAGTCTATCTGATGTCGACTCCCCTGTGCCTCATGATGATCTAGGTATATAGAATTTGAGAATGTAATAAATACAAAACAAACCTTTTTCGTTACTCTATGAATTAGCTGGCACCGCGAAGTCCCAGTATCACTCGCTTGTCATGATTTACATGGCCTGTAGAGCATCAAAAATCCTCATAGTTTATTGCCGGACTGAGGTTTCGCGCGCGATCAACTGAGCGCACCTAACTTTCCCATAAATTTCTCTTAGCTGACTGTCTATCAAAATAAGAAGGCGGAAAGAGAAGAAAATCATATCAAGATATAGAACCCGATCGAATCTTTGGCATACGCAAATAAGGAAAAATCAAATTTTGGACTAATACGGTTCATCACAGGCATATCAGCATGAGTTCTCCGGTTAACACGGGTGTTCTGGAGCATGAGAAACAGGCGTCAACGAACATACCTTATCGGGCCCAAAATGGAGTGAATGTCACCAAAACGGATACATATGTGCCCTCTGGGTCGGCGACGCCGCAAAAACGGTCGATTTCCCCGGCTGATGCACCTTCAGATAGTGAAAAACGTGCCCATATCGATGAAGACGACCTTAGCAGCTCGCTCTCACGGCGTAAAGACGCACACCCATCTAGGCCGTCACGCTCGGCGAAAGTGGCCTCGTCCGTGTATAAAGAAGCGGCACTGGAAGTGCCTGCATGGATGAAGAGCAAGCTTGCGGCCGACGGCGCCCATAAATATGATAAATACGGCCTGCGGCCTGCCAGGGTTGATAGGTATGCGAAATACGCCAATTCTGCTGAAACTCCAAAGGCACAGTCGGGAACCGAGGACCGCTATGCGCGTTACGGTGCGCCGGCAAGATCGGGGACAGAGTCTCGTGTGATTCGGCGCGATCCAGAACCTGAAATTCGCAGAAAAGATATCTTGCCGGAAGAACCGGACACGGAGGTCGCTGCGTACACAGCGGTGCCGACAGTTTCGGGCCCGGGCATGGACGCTGACTACCGCACGTTTCAAAGTAACATTGCCCATAAGGAGAATAAGGATATCAACAGTATTGTGCGCCAGCATTATAACCAGCGCACATACCAGTCGAAACTCCAGGGCTCACGCACCAAATCGCCGATTTACAAGATGCGGAACTTCAACAACGCAATCAAATACATGCTCATCGGCAACTGGGTCAAGCGCCGCGCTCCACAGGCCCCGCTCGTGTTTCTAGATCTTTGCTGTGGAAAAGGCGGTGACTTAAATAAGTGCGAGTTTGCAGGCGTTGACCAATACGTGGGCATCGATATCAGTGACGCTTCGGTGAGAGAGGCGTTTTCACGATACTCGCAAAACAAGGCGCGGTTCATTCCTCAGAATCCGCAATCCAAGCGTAGTAGGGACGCTCGCAGGTACAACTTCGAGGCGTGTTTTGCCACCGGTGACTTGTTCACGTATTCTGTGCCGGAAATCTTGGAGAAAAACTTCCCTGGGATCATCGACGGGTTATTCCCGGTGGATTCTGTGTCTTTGCAATTCTCATTCCATTATGCCTGGGAAAGCGAGGCAAAGGTGCGGACAGTTCTTACCAATATCACCCGCTCTTTACGCCCCGGTGGCACTTTCATTGGCACGATTCCCTCTTCGGACTTTATTCGCAACAAAATCATCGAGAAGAAATTCATCGCCGAACGGACGTTTGGTAACGAGTTGTACCGTGTGAAATTCGAGCAAGAGCCCCCTGAGGATGGCGTGTTCCGGTCACCCTATGGAAACCGCTACGACTACTTTTTGAAGGATGCAGTTGACGACGTTCCTGAATACGTGGTGCCGTTCGAGACGTTCCGGCTGTTGTGTGAAGACTTTGGGCTCATCCTCAAGTACAAAAAAAACTTTTCGGAAATCTTCAGCCTGGAAATCCCCAAGTACTTCAACAAGTTGAACAAAAACTTGATTGAGGGTATGAAGCGCGCAGATGGGAAGTACGGCGTCGAGGGTGACGAGAAAGAGGCTGTGGCGTTCTACATAGGTTTTGTCTTCGAGAAGGCAGGCGCATGAGCTATCTCTTATTCAAATTGCATACAAAACCCACGCCAAAAGTGTAAGTGCGAGCATCGAAAGCCGGCCACGAGAAGTGGTGCCGAACCATAAGCCCCAGCCAATGGTGAAATCTGCTACCCGGCGCGAGATGTGCTGGTTCACTTGATCAAGCGCGGTGAACTTCATGTAGACTTGTGTGGGCCCGCTGACGGTCCTGTTTGGGTCAAAATCCTTGATTTGACTGTTGTGCTCAAGATGCAGTGCCACCGGAAGCACCACAAGGTACCCATTATCCCCGATGATCAGCTCCGGTGCTTCTAGCGGGATGGTGATTTGTAGGTAGACCGGTCTGTGGTCCGAACCAAGGTATGTTTGTACACTGTTGTATGAATGCACAACGGGCGCCGCCCCCTTCTTGTACGTGGACTGGTAGAGTATGCGGTCACACCACAGCGGACACCGTTTCGTGTTGTATATGGCGGTGTTCAAGTGGAACTTATAGGTGGGGCGGAATTCGATACATGCTTCGTCAAACCCGGCAAAGACTTCGCCGTTGACGCGGCCGTGTGTGAGCTCGTCGTGTTTGGCAACAAGACTCGAGATATGGTCGCTCAGAGCCTCTGTGTCTTGCACCTCTCTGAGATCTTCTGCGCAAAATTTGGGGTCCTGGGTTGTGCGGAAATTCAAGTCACCCATGAAGAAAGCATGGGAATCAGGTTTGAGGAAACTGTAACCATCTTTGAAATCCATCGCTCGCATGAGCGTTTGTACATCCATCAATCTCCGTTCGTACTGTGGATGCCCTTCAAAGGCAGATAAATGCGCCGTGGCAAACGTTAGCTCGGTCAGAACAGCATCTGGCGAAGTGTAGCTCACTCTGATACCAACACCACCTTTCATCAGCGAGTTGGCGTACCCACAGCTGGCACTGGCGAATTTGCACGTGCCAAATCGCAGCACATATGGCGTCACGGCGATCATGGCAATGGCGCCCACGTGATGCACGCCAATGGTGGTAAAAGCAAGCCCAGAGTTTTCGGGCTCGTTATACTTTGTTTTCAAGGCGTGTATGAGCACCCTGTTGATATCGATCACGTGTTTACGGACCAAGTGTGGGAAACTGCCATCTAAGATTGAGCATATTTCCTGGAAGCCAAAAACGAACAAATCTGGGGGCGAATCCGGCAAGGCTTGCAGTAAATGTTCCGTGAAAGCGTCTGCATTGAGCTTGAGCTTACCACAATTGAACGTGAGAAGGAAAAGCGGAATCGACATGGGCGGTTATGATATGTGGTGTAGATCCCAAATCCAAAGGGCGAGTGATGATTATAATAGTGGCTTCGGAAACTTAGAAAGAGACGAATATCACGTCCAATATTGAAGCACGAGGAATTTTGTTGGTTTTTAAATCCTATCGTGTGTTGACTCAAAAGCTTACAATCAATTTGTGGCCCTTAAAAGCACGTAGTCATGTTTGGCACTAAGCACATGGCAACTGATTACGGCACCGTGTGCACTCCCACAGCAGGCAGCCTTGCCATCGACATGATACGACTGAGTGTACTGGACAGGCAAAAAAGAGCCATGGCTTAGTAAAAATTTTACGAAAACTTCAATTCATTTCAAAAGCCCACAAGAAAAACTATCTGAATTTTCAAAGTAAAATTCATGATGCATACGATCACTTCTTTGTGATTGCCAGGTGCCAAGCTTGATACTTTCAAGGCTTCAAGTCTCACGTTTTTAAGCCGCATGCATGCGCGCATTGAGATGGCTCAGATGCGTAGTTCAGATAATCCAATTATATAATCATATATATTCAACCACGCGACTTCCTTAAGAATGTCAATAGAAACACAAAGACAAATTTTGGAGGAACTTAATGCCTTGGAAAAAGCTTCCGCACAAAGATTTAGGCGAAACCCGGCACTTCGGGCCGCAGCAGGCGTGAGACTGGCAGATGAGGTGCTTGAGCTGAAACCAAAACGGCCTCATAGGGAAACTTTGTCACAACAGCACGAACTCGCTTATTTTCGGAATCAGTATGAGCTTGACGCAGAAAGGTGCCGGAAAATCTTTTCAGACAATAGTTTGGCCACTCAAATCGCAGAATTGAAGGACCCCGAAATGTCGTTTAAGCACATCTTGAGTATTATCCAAGACATCGATAAAACACATTATGGCATTTCTGCTGGTAGCGCTAGCTCTACTTTTGAGTCCTTCTCGATGTACCTGAGTGCTCTTAAGGAAGGAAACGTGTCGAAAAAGGGGAAAGTGAAGAGAAAGTACCATCTTTCCACGGCCACAGAGTACATTGATGCGAAGCTAAAACAAACCTTCACCGAGTCGGAAACTTACGGGAAATACGTCGACTTAACACTATTCTATGAAATGCATAAGTCTCTACTGGCTTCTCAGGAAACCTATGTGGAATTTCTACAGAATTTTGCCAAGTTCGAGCACATTCCGAAGAGTCCAGAAACTCTTAGATATTTGGAGAGCCTCTTGGGTTATCTCAAGCAATTTCATGCTAACGCGTTTCCACTTGCAAATCTGGAAGCTACGGATACCACAAAAGCACCTGAACTGGGACCTGAGCCTGAACCGCAGTCTCAAGCCGATGACGGCAACCCAAACGCAGATGGTGAGGTCTACTGTAAGTCCTGCGACAAGCTTTTTGCCAAAGAATCTGTGTACAAGGGGCATCTCTCTGGGAAAAAACATAAAAAAAACGAAGAAAGAACAAAGAATTCGAGTGATACGCCTAAGGCTGAAACCAAGCCGGGGATAGAATCCGTGAAGTCAGAGATCAAATGTCTTGCTGAGCAACTTAAGCCTGTTATCGATAACACCATCAACGATTACCAGCGCCGATCGCGCTTTTCAGAAAGGGAACAGCAACTTGAAAAGATTGCAGTTGAGGGCGAGCTTTCCGATTTCACCAGTATCGACTCTGACTCTGCCAAAGAAGAATCCGACGATGACGACCTTGACGATATGTTCTCGAAAGACTTGCCACTTGGCGCAGATGGCATTCCGATCCCGCTCTGGCTATACAAATTGCAAGGCCTACACCGCTCTTATCTGTGCGAAGTGTGTGGAAACCATGCTTATAAAGGCAGACAGCAATTCAACAAGCACTTTGGTCAGCCAAAACACGTGCACGGCCTCATGTGTTTAGGTGTGCTGGAGGAGGACACCGGTTTGTTCGCCAACATCTCAACAATCGCCGAGGTGCAGGATTTATGGGAAAGAGTTAAAAAGAGCAAAAATGCAGAATTGGAAGACGAGGAAAATAACGTGGAGGTGGAAGACGAGGATGGCAATGTCATGTCACGCAAAGACTACGAAGAGTTGAAGAAGCAGGGATTGATATAATTTGATATAACTTATCTTAGGAAAAGGTGAAAACAAGAAATTTGAGACAAAACACCGAAATTTGTGCTTTCTTTCAAAATCGGTATAAACAAATCCTGGCTGAAACGACATTTTTATTTCAGCAAAAAGTATTTTGCATCCGTCTCAGAGCAAGACGTTTTAAAACATGTCGTCACGTGAGAAATTGTAGGCCGTTGAAAACGCAGGCTTGTGTTATATGCAGTCCAAAATGTCAAGTCGATACCAGAAAAAGGCTAATGATTCCAGAATCAGTCCATGAGACGGATCCTTACGCAACAACTAAGAAAGTTTAACATGAGTAATCCTGAAAAAAGCGTCAGTCCAATTCCAGCCATCAGTTCTGATCAAAATTCCGAGGCTCAGGCATTGAAAAGACAGAAACCGGTGGTGCGCCCGGTTCGAGAACTGAAAAAACAGCGGGATGAGCTTGGATTCAGACTCAAACAGCAATCTGTGGACAAAAATGTTTTGGTTTCGACGGGTGAGAAAACCAAAACGATACACGAGGAGGAAACCGAGGGTGCACATTACGAAATCGAGGGCCCTTTGCGCCGCGTAACACCTTACTTCTTCACATACCTAACCTATTGTAAGCTCCGATGGAGAGACCGCAAGCTCATTGATATTTTCGTCGATGAGTTCAGGGACAAGGATCCTGAGTTTTACCGAAAGGCAATCGCCGAAGGCCGAGTCCTACTCAATAAATCGCCCTCCAACATCGATTCCATTGTGAGAAACGGCGACCTCATCAGCCACAGATTGCACCGCCACGAGCCTGCGGTGACATCACGCTCGATCAAGATTGTTTTCGAGGACAAGAACATGATCGCTATAGATAAGCCCTCGGGGATGCCCGTGCATCCTGCAGGACGGTATCGCTACAATACCATCACGAAGATCATGCAGCATGAAAACGGTATCACCGTGCATCCATGCAATCGGCTTGACCGGCTCACGCTGGGGCTCATGTTTCTCGGCAAGAACGCTAAGGGTGCGGAGTCAATGGTGAAGCAAATGCGCGAGCGCAGCGTTCGAAAGGAATATATCGCCAGAGTGAAGGGCAAGTTCCCGTTGGGACTGCATACAGTGGACAAGCCATTGACCACGGCATCGCCCAAGCACGCCTTGAACGTGGTAGACCTCGAGAACGGGAAACCGGCAGAGACGGAGTTCGTGCGCATCTCGTACGATGCCAAATCCGATACATCCATCGTGAAATGCCACCCTCTAACAGGCAGGACCCATCAGATCCGGGTGCATCTTCAGTACCTAGGCCACCCCATAGCCAATGATCCCATCTACCTGAGTGAGTTTATCTGGGGTAGTCCCGAATTGGGCAAGGGGAACAATGGCATTCTGGATCCAGGAATAGTCTCCCGTTTGGACACTATTGGTAAGACCAGGGCGTGCTCCACATGGATTCATCCGCAAGAGGATGGCGAGGTGTTGGGGAACGATGAGTGTCCCGAATGCAACGTGCCACTTTATACGGACCCAGGCCCCAACGACTTGGACTTGTGGCTTCATGCATACAAATATGAAGCGGCGGATAAGCTGTGGTCGTATAAGGTGGATTATCCTGAGTGGGCACTCACCCCTCATCGACCATTTATGGAATTGGCTCTCGAAAACGCAAAAAAGTGCGGCGAAACTCAGACTCAATTCAACGTCGGTGCGGTTTTGGTGCTTGATGGTGAGATTCTCGAAACAGGCCATTCGAGGGAATTGCCAGGAAACACGCATGCCGAGCAATGTGCTTTGGAGAAATACTTTGCTAGAACCGGCAGTAAGGATGTTCCTGAAGGTACAGAGCTCTACACGACGATGGAGCCCTGTTCCTACCGCCTAAGTGGCAACCTACCTTGTGTAGGGCGCGTTTTGGCTTCAAACATCAAAACCTGTTTTGTGGGTATTGTCGAGCCAGACACGTTTGTGAAGGAGAACACCGGGAAGAAAAAGCTTGCTGAGGCAGGCGTGGAATACATTCACATTCCTGGTTATGAAGACGAGTGTTTACGTGTAGCCAAACTCGGCCACGAGAAGATGGAGCTCACGAAGTGATTATCGTCACTGACATTTGTCATTCATTCATTCATTCCTTCATCCCTGACTACTAAACACTTCACTCCTCGTCAATGCTGATGTTCATATCCCGTGTGCCGTACACAAACACCTCGCCCCTGCGGTCAGCACGTGACTCGTGGTCAGCGCCAGAAGTAGTCGCTTGTCGGGAGTCGCTCGAATAAAAATCGTTGTTTTTCCGTGTATACGCCCTGGGACCGCCTGCGACAGAGCTACCTGCGCTCACAGACCGCGGAATCGCCATACCCGTGGCAATAATGAAGTCTGTCACTTTTACAAAACCGTCTCGTAGGAGAAAGTATCCTGAGGTGAGCCTCTCGGTCACGGGGGCAGCCTCCAGTTTGCTTTTCCCGGAAGCCACCGATGTTTTCAGTTTCACGCTATGAAGCGATCGCCTAGATAACAAACTTCTTTGCAGAGGGTCCTCATCAGAATCCTCCTCAACAAATAGCTCGAACTTATCCAACTCATACATCTCGTCCTCGTAGAATTTGCGTCCTAGCACGCCCTCTTTCTCCTGAATCTTTCGTATCACGTTGTACTTGTTGCACCATTCCCACGGTATGACCACACATATCACATATGTCACCGTAGAGAATATCTCCGAAAGATCAAACATCCACGCACTAGAGACATCGGCAATGAAAAACGCCACAGGTGCGTAAATCAAGATCAAAGATAGCACGGAGATGGCCCAGATGTTCGGATACAATATAAGTGTCTTCACTTTTGTGATGAGAAACGCGGTGAAGATTGCCGCGTAGCTGATGCTCATGGAAATCCGTATGAGGTACGTGAACGCCGGTATGATTTTGCCCGCTTCCTGAGTATCGTCGAAGGGGTGGAATTTACTGATGCTCCATAGCGTTTGCGATGCAACAGAGGTGGCCACCCCCACGAGAAAGATGAGTCTCTTATCGCTCTGACGATGGAAAAGCCTCATTATGATCTGCACCTGATTCACTTGCAAGAAAAACGTGACAAACAAGTCGATAACTTTCAAGTAGATTTTCTTGTTGAGGGTATCGAGAAGCACCTCGCCGTGCAAGTATCCTTGCCTTTGCTGCGCGTGTAACACCACGATCAGTTTCACCACGGTTATGAGCATGAACACCGACGCCATTAGCACCAGTGTCTTCAAAATCAACGACGGCTTGATCATGTAGTTTGTTATGACAAATATCGTCAAGAACCACGTGATTACCGCCAGTGTGGCCAAGGAGTACACGATCGGCGCCACGCTGAATAGAAAACTGCCGCCAGAAACGTCGCTTCGCGTATACTCATTCCAGGAAGCTGTAACTAGGGGCAAATTCTCCAGAAAATGGTCAAGCACCAAATTTATGTTTGTGTTCATGAGCGGCGTCCGGCCCAGGTGGCAATTCTGATGGTAAACAGCATTCTGGATGTACCGTACTGGTTCGGCAAAATCATGTGATATGAGCACACCCTCGGGTAGGTTCATCGGCTGGCACAGCTCATAAACGTCCTGCGAAAGGATATTGCGCCAAAGCATGTCTCAAGTTCATGAAAGATGGCTTTTTGTTGAAGTTGAAAGGCGTTTTGGCGATATTTTAGTAACTAGTTGGTATTCGTAGATCTCTGATGAGGTGCATGAAGGCTGAGGCGATGTTCAGGCTGTGGGTGCGCAGCCGTGCCCATGTATCGTATCGTGAGGTGCGAATGGCTTCATTCAGTGAATACTGTAGACCTATATTCTCACTTATTGATTTCCTTTTGCTTCCTTGTCTTTTTTCCCTGTGTTTTCTTTTTGAGGAAGTAGGATGACCTGAACCTGAGTATCGTTGGGCATGGGGAAAGGAACACAATCATGTAATTTCAAGCAGTCTGTTTTTTTTTTTGTTACACTCCACTGTAATAAAGGATTTGACTATTTATCTCAAAACTGTAATTCTAAAAAATTCTAAGCTGGCAAAATTTTGAACTTTAAGCGAATCACGGCGTACATCAGCTTGATCTTCTTTAGTTTTGAGAATAATTGACTTAAGGACTAATGATTTTCAATCATCAGACGCCGTCATAGTCCAAATTCGACGTAAAGTAAGTAAAACGCATTGTCAATGGACGAGACACCCACTCGCCTGCACAAAATATTTGTGGGGCAGAAAGACTTGTGGGGTTTGAAGGCTAGTTCAGATTTTCGTTCCATGTGATCTTTTCTTTTTTTATTTTGTTGGATACTTCTACTAAAGAACCGAAGAGCCAAACTTGTCAAACCAGTTTTCCGCAAAAACAAGAAAGAAAAAAGTTGACGAGCCTAGCCAGCTTCGCTTTCATGTATTGTAGTTGATATGCTTTCTTGGCAGCGAGCAAAATTTAGATAGTCTGTCAGTTCAATATGTATGCAAAACGTCCTTTCGTTTGACAATTCCTCGGCTTTTAAGAAACTTAGGGTGAAACAGACCATCTAGCTAGCTTGTTATATTATTCTGTTCTTGTTTTATTGAATGAGGATGAGCGGAGAGCCAATCAGACCAGTTCTTTTTTCACACAAGTTAAGTCGATAAGTCGAAAGTCTTGACAGCCCTGACGAGCGTTGATCTCAAAAATTCAGAAAATAACAGAAGAGTGTAAAACTTCGCTCTCCCAGAATAGCCCAGGATCATTCATTCTGAGCTCTTGTTTGAGCTCGAACACCTGAGGTGAATTCAAGCCATGCACGTGATAAAATTTGAAGCTCTCTTTGTTGCATAACCCTTCACCAAATTCAGGTGGATAAGACATCTGAGACTTAATCAAGAAAGTGGAGCCGAATGATATCAGAAAGGTCGTTATCTAGATAAGTATATTTTTCGCAGCCCCTAATCTCACACCCCACGCGCCACAACAACTTATCAAGGTTAGTTCGAGAAAGTACACCAGGTGATTCTCACCACTATTTTTTAGTAAGATAGGAATATGAAGAGCCCACAATTTTGCAAAAATAGTAGCCCTCAAGAAACCAAAAAAAATAAAACAGGGCAAACTTCAAAAAGATATTTTGATCATTCTGGATACTCGAGCTTAAACTGTGGAGCTGTGGAGCTGTGGAGTTGTGGAGATATCGCGTGTGCATTATCGTGGCTGCAACTGTGGTTGCAAGGGATAATTAAGAAAAGCGAATTTCAGTTTCGATTACTAATACATGAACTTCAACAAATATAAATTGGAGTCTAAGTACAAATATAGTCAATCCTTTTGATTCAGCTCTTTAATTTCCTTCAATAAATACAAAAATGGCCCCTCCTGTTGCTGAGGCCGTAAACGACCAGTCTAATGACTATGCATCTGTTGTCAACAAGTTATCCGAGCTAAACGTTGTTGTGGGCGGAACTTACAACACGGTGAAGACTGGTAGTGACGCGTCATGGCTTGGGAAAATTCCTGGCCCCACAAAAAAACGACTCGAGAAATATGGTGTCGACTTGTCCAAAGGTTACCCTAAGGTTCCGGACCGTAAGAATATACCGACGTTTCTCGACGAGGCGTATAAGATCCGCAACAAGGAGTATCCTTATATTGAACGAGGCAAAAGTGCCGATCCAAGCAAAAGTGCCTTGTTTTCCGCAGCCAAAGAAGTCAACAACTTGACTGCACATATCGGCACGGAAATCGTGGGGTTGCAACTTGCAGATTTGAGCGACCAACAGAAAGATGAGTTGGCGCTTTTGGTTGCAGAAAGAGTTGTCGTGTTTTTCAAAAACCAAGAATTGGCGCCTCAAAAGCAATTGGAGTTGGGCAAGTACTGGGGCCAGGTCGAGGTGCATCCTCAGGCCCCGCGTGTACCTGACGGGGTCAATGGAGAGAATTTGGCAGGAATCAGTATTATTTGGCTGGACTATTTCCAAGAGTTTTACAAGCTTCCACGTGATTTCAAGTCTAGCTCAAATCCTACGAACTGGCACTCGGATTTGGTGCATGAGTTCCAGCCGGCAGGAATCACTCATTTGCATAACGATACAATTCCTGATGTGGGTGGCGACACTTTGTGGGCGTCTGGCTACGCTGCTTACGACAAGTTGTCTCCCGCTTTCCAGCAGTTTTTAGATGGGAAAACCGCAATTTATCGATCAGCACATCAATATCTCGACCGGGAAAACCCACTAAGCGGGGGAAAGTATATTGAGAGAGAACATCCAATTGTGAGAACCCACCCGGCCACTGGTTGGAAGTACTTGTTTGTAAATAGAGCGATGACGGTTCGTATTGTTGGCTTGGAGCCTGCGGAATCCGAGCTCATTTTGAACTTTTTGTACGACGTCTATGAAAAGAATTTGGATATACAAGTTCGGTGGAACTGGAGATCCGAAAATGGGTTGGGCACCTCTACGATATGGGACAATCGAGTGGCCAACCACAACGCTGTGTGGGACTATGAGGGCAAGGAACCAAGGCACGGTACGCGTGTCACATCTTTGGCCGAAGTACCATATTTCGACCCGCAATCTAAGTCTCAGAGACAAGCTTTGGGGTTGGATAAAGAGTGAGAGGAGAATTGGTTGTGATATTGGTTGAAACGTATGCGCTAGACACAGCTTTTGAGGTCTACTTGACATGGAGGGAACAAAATTCTGTCCATTGATGGTATGTCAAAATCAGATCTATCAATTATCCTTAAAAGAATTAGCTCATTTGATGGTTTGGAGTCGAATCTTTCTATATTTAGAACAGTCGTCCACGCAATCTCTATGTTCGCAATGCTTCATGACTAGTTTATGCCAAAACCATGAACAATGTCTAGTAAACCACTTTATGATTCTGAAAACCGTAAAAATCAGCTTGTGCTGGACGTAGTGTTGTCTCCAACATTTTATTCCAATGGTTCATCTCGCGAACTTCGCTTGGCACTAACTTGCAAATAGACAGCAGGAAAGTATATAGCAGAGCAACCCGCCCAAGAATAACGCAAATATTGCTCGAAATAAAACTACGCTTTCACACTCCACTGAACTTATATTTTATAACTTTTCCTTCTTCAAAATTCCATTTACGGCAATCATCTCTTGGGCAGATGCCGTGCCTTCTTTCGTCATTTTTGCATCCGCACATTTGCTGGCCCCAGGCTCCAGGCTCCAGCAGCAGCAGTGCTCGGCAGTCGGCACGCAGCTTGATTGCCGAGACAAAGCCTTCATTTGACTGACATATCCGAATATAGCTAACAACGCCGCTTGTTCATTCTAGCATAGTTGGCCGATATAGAATCTAATGGAATTATTATTTCTTTGTTTATCAATTGCTAAAAAAAGCCTTTAACTTGATCTATACGTTTTGTCTCCTCTGACCTTTCTTCGACACCTACGTCATTCTCAGCAGCGATTTTGATCTCACCACACCTTGGCGCCAACCCGCTAAAGTCTTGAAATTTACATATCCACTTTACCCTGCCACATACTTATAAAAACTCGAAATGTCTCCGGAGCCGCCGAGAACACCCGGCCTCCTCTCGCCTCGGACACATCACCGGTCCGAATCTGACTGCTCACACAACTACTCTGTGCTAGATTACTACGATGTTGAGACCACCAACGACATAGGCTCGATCAGCGATGGCAAGGACATGCCCGAGCCCCAGATCCTACTCCTGCCGAAAAACGTGATCATTGATAACGATGCTATCGACCATATTCCAGACACGTCCGAGCATACCATAACGCCTTTAATTGAACGTGAGAGTTTGGCAAATCTGCCGAAATTTTCGAAACTCGATAGCGGACCAGTTGTGAAATTGGTAGATAAGAACGTGATCCATAAAGTCATGACAGGAGAAACGGATATGTACGGGTTCAAAAAGGATTCACTGCTATTTGGGTCCTCGCTGGAGTCGTATAACACCTGGTTTGAGAAATACCTGCCGCATTTTGCGCAGCAGAAAAAGAAATGGGCGTTACAGCTTAAGGGCCACGGTTTGGCCGGCGAATTACAGAAACAAGCTCCAGACAGATTCCCGCCCAAGTCGGTGAAGATAAAGAAACTTATCCGGAGAGGAATCCCACCCGAATGGCGCGGAAATGCGTGGTTCTTTTACGCTGGGGGAAACGAACGGCTCAATAAAAATGACGGGGTGTATGGAAAGATTGTGAATAACACGGAAGGCGTGCAGACCAAAGACACAGAGGTGATTGAGCGTGATTTGCACCGCACCTTCCCCGACAATGTGTTGTTCAGAGAAAACTCGAAACTCACCCACGAAGAGTCATCCGAACCGGCCAAGATCGCCAGCTTGAGACGCGTCCTCACGGCGTTCGCTCACTACCAGCCACAAATCGGCTACTGCCAGTCGTTGAACTTCATTGCAGGGCTACTACTTTTGTTCATGTCTGAAGAGCACGCCTTCTGGATGCTTGTCATCATGACCGAGCGAATCATTCCCAAGGTGCACTCCGCCAACCTCGAAGGCGTGCATACGGACCAGGGCGTGTTGATGATGTGTATCAAAGAGTACATCCCGAAATTGTGGGCGATCATAGGCAGATCCTATGACGGATCTGTTTTGAAGGACGATAAGATTCTCACGCGGCTCCCACCACTAACACTCGTCACGTCTTCCTGGTTCATGTCAGTGTTCATCGGTGTGCTCCCGATCGAGAGTGTGTTGAGAATCTGGGACATTATTTGGTATGAAGGCTCGAAAACGATTTTTCGGATCTCGCTCACGTTGTGTCGCCTTTGTTTTGATGATCCCAGCTTCCAGCTTAGCCGAGACTTAAAGAATTTGGAAACGAGCTTTGAGGCCGAGCAAATCGAGTTATTTCAGTTCATACAGAACTACCCGAAACAAATCACGGACCCGAACATGTTGATCGATTTGTGTTTCAAAAAAATCGGCGGCTATGGCTACGGGTTTCTCTCGCAGGACGAGATCAACAAGTGCAGAGAATTTGTGGCGTACCAACGCAATAAGCTACAGTCAAGAAAAGGAATCTTAGGTGCTGAAATCAGTGAATCCGAGAGAGAAGCGCTTGAAAGATCAGGCTCGGTTTTCGAGGACGATATTCATGATGTTTACGGATTCAACAGGTCGATCATGAGCGGGGTCGCATGGAACAAGCACATCAGCGGCATGATGAAAAAAAAGTTTGCGAAAAAGGGAAAACACGAGTAATCTTCGATCTACAAGCAAGAAAAAAGTTCGTATGGCATTGAGTTTAGTCTAGCATCAAATCACCACACCTCTTAGGTATCGTCTCTTAGCTGACTAGGTTTTCGAAGAAAAACGCCGAATCTGTTTTTTTGTCGCGCACATGACAGAAAAGAAGTTGGATTCCATAAATTCTGGATCCTGGCGAAAACACTCCCTTTCTTTTATTCATAAAATGCAGTACAAATATCTTATTTCACGGTTTGCTGACCCTGTGATTGCAGTGTCAATTGGGGTTGCCGCTTACTATGTATACGAGGCACGTGTGGGCAGAAGAGAGGGCCATTCTCTCAACGAGCTCGTAGCTAAGAGATGGTTGACAAAATAGGAAAAAAAAACATTTAATTGAGCACTATAAGATTTTGATATTGTTTATGAAACCTAGAGTATCAATTTCACACGACAGATCTGAACTTTTCAAGATATATGGCGCCGTTCTCAGCGCCCACGTCTGCCATCAAAACGTCCTGGATTTTGGCCCATGTTTCGGCAGAAAGCGAGAGCGGTACGGACTCACTTGGGTCTGCGGAGATATCAGAAGTCGAGTCGGTGGTTTTCGACGGTTTAGCAGGCGCGGCGGGCGCAGAAACCATCACTGTTATGGATATGGCGGTGCCTTCCTGCACCAAAGACGAGATGGTAGTTGTATCGGTCAAAACCTTCGACTTGATCATAAACTTGAGATTCGAGGGCGTCACGCCGGCCAGACTCAACGTGTCGACGGCAGATATCAATAGCTCTTTCACTTTATACACGGACTGGGACACTTGTACATTATCCAAGCTTGTAGAAAACTTGTATGGAGGACGGATAGATTTCAATTGAATCGAGACCGATGCATCCGCAGAAGACGAATTCGTGCCTTTGGGAAAAGCGTACTCAAGCCTGGGCAAAGTTGGACCCAACGAGCCTAGTTTATTGTAGTCTTCTGTGGAGTAGAATGAATCGGCGGCCGCATCTGGCGACAAGTTTATGAGCTGGGAATACGTGCGGCAGAATTCAACAGACATCTTTGTTTATTGTTGTAGCTTGAGTTTTTCACGTCTAGAAGCTCGATTGAGGCACTTAAATCTAAATTGAGACGGTTTTTGTCAATTGGTTTGTGGTTTCCAAGGCGAAAACCTATTATCTTTGATTCTCTCAGTCAAGTGCGACAGACTGGCAGAGGGAGAGGCGGACAGACAGACAGACGTGCGAGTCAGTGCCGTGGGATTCCCGAGATTGCAAAAATCGATTGATTACTATGATATTCGGGGCAGAATTTAGCCGTAAATTGATAAATCTCGTCATAATAAATCCTGGACTAGTTATTTTCCACGCTTATAATTAAATTCATTCTTTTATGGCTTTTATGTTCATTTCTCTTACCCCCTATACTTTTTGTAGATTGGGCCACCGTATGCACCGCCATGAAGCACGCTGGCCGGCTGGCGTGGCTCGCTAACGGGTCCCGCGGCCACCGTATCGATCATATGATAACTACGTTCCAACTATTCTGTACAATTCATATTATAGAAAAAGCACAGTTTAAGCCACATTCTGTATCATTTTGACTCCAAAATCTCGAAAAGCATTACTGCTGCAATCACGCTTTCGAGTCTCTTACATCGTTTTTGGAGCCAATCACTATAAAACACTTCATCTATAACCGAATCAGCCTGTTTTAGCACAAACATAGTTGAAACATGAGTTTCTTGAAACCCTTTAAGTCCTCAAATACGCGTGACGGTGCGCCATTGCCGCCTCCGGTGACCCAGTCAAGTGAGGGCCTGTTCAAGACAAGGCTCCAGAAGTTGAACCCGTTCAGGTCCCAGAGCGTTTATCTCGAAGATGAAGATAACTATGTGACACCTGAGCCAGGATTTTTGGAGCTTTCCCGCTGGGACCGCATGCTTATATTCGGACTCACATTCGCCGGCTCAGTCTCATGCTACCTTATCTGCATCTTTCTTTTCCCTGTGTTGTCTTTAAAACCGCGAAAATTTGCCTTACTCTGGTCACTAGGCCTGATTTTCTTCTTGGTCAGTTTCGGCGTCTTACAAGGGTTCCAGGCCTACATGCTCCATCTTTTTTCGTCTACGAGAATCATATTCACAATCACGTTTGTCACCAGTATCGTCATGACGTTGATTTCGAGCTTGTCGCTTAAGTCTACCCTTCTTTCAATCATCTTTGCCGTCATACAGCTAATAAGTGCGGTTTGGTACACCGTGAGCTACTTCCCCATGGGCCAGCAGACGCTCAATCTTGCATCTGGCGTAGCTCGGTCTCAGGTCGAATCATGGATAAATTCATAGTCGGAATTGGCCAATATAAACATAAAAAGTCTTCTCAATTGATGTAGATCTCCTTGAACTTGTCCTCGCCCTCAGCTAGCTGAGGGAACGCACTTTCTATACCCTTGTGAGCCACTTTAATGATGGCAGGGTTGGCGTTAGTGTCGCTGGCCAACGCAGCTTTGAAATCAAGGACTTTCTCGCAAACGATCCTGAGTTTGCAGTCATTCGAGTCAACGATCTTGGCCCAGCTGCGCAACGCCTGCAACGCCAAAACATACTTCAGTTCTCGCTTATAAAGATCATATGCCAATTCCCACGTGATCTTGTATCTATCTGCCTCTGTAGTCAATTCCTTCACGAAAACCTCAATTTCGGCAAGAATGTTTGTATTCTCCTTCAAGCTTGCCAATGCTTTCTGGCCAAAAGGATCGTCGTCGTTTTTGACAGACTCGACCTTCGCAGCCCAATCGTTCAACTTCTTGTTAAGCGGCTTACTTTTCTTCGTCTTTTTCTTCTTGGTCTTGTCATCATCGGCTTCTGGCTTCTCGTCCAAAATCTCTTGATACATGGCGACTAAACCTTTCACGGCCCTCACATGAATTGGAGTCGAATGGATGCGGTCTTCCCACTTCAACATGTCCACGTAGTCACGTGGGGTGCCTCTTCTCATGCAGTACGAGTGGTAGTCGAATTGATCTGAAACAAAGGTCTTGAACACATTGATGACGGCCAAAAAGCGCTTCAATGCCAAACCTCGGTAGAATTCAGCAGTTTCGCTGACACTAGCCGCCTCCTCGGGGGTAGCAGCCAAATTCAAAGCTTCCTGTTGCTTTTCTTTATACAATCTGTGATAAGCCTCCGCGCTCTCAATCAACACCCAGTTGGCCTGCATGATGTGCAAGTCTTTAAGACCGTTGATGGCACCATCCTCCAACTTCGTGAATAGCGAAACACAGTCGATGGCTTCCTCCACCTTGTTTGCTCTCATCAAGTATTTTGTAGCTTTCGAGTTGATGAACCGGTCCTGCAAGTCCAAGCTGCGGCCCTCCTGCATAATTTGACTCGCCTTCTCGAAGTCACCAGTATGCTTCACGATACGGGCCTTGACAATGTGAAGTTCCACCAAAGTTGGCGAATGGGCCAACGCGGCATCGATGTGGCGCGTAGCCAGGGCCAAATCGTTAAGGTAGAGGTAGTGCTGCGCCAAAAAGTACGACGTCCACACAAACACCGGTGGTGGCAACTGAGGAACGTCTTTCTCGTAAAATTGCAGCACAACAGAGGCGATGACGCTTATTTTCTTCTTGTTCCTGTAGAGCGGTTTGACGTTGACAAAGGTGGCGGGCACGCCTCTCTTCAACTGCGTGGTAATGTAGGTTCTCACTCTCTTTTCAAACTCAGGGTGTGTAGCAGGCAAGAATGTGAGGGGAATGAATTGCGCAGGGTCCGATTTCGGGTAGAAGCTGGCAAGCTTATCATACAACTTTAAGCGGATTTCCTCGGGCCCGTTGGGTGTCAGCAACGCAGTCTCGAGAAGGTAGTAGTAAGACTGATTGTCCGGGTTGATCTGGATCAACTGACGGTATACAATCGACGCGTCTTTTGCCTTTCCCAAAAGCAACAAGTACTTTGCCTTGTACTCCAAGAACGAGACTTTGTCACGGATCTCGCCAACATCGGCCTCAAGTTCCTGCAAGGCGCGGCCGAAATTGCCCGATTCAGCAATGATCCGGTTCTTGTAAAGCACACACTCGCTTTGCTCGTAACGGTCCTGTTCCTGCAAGTGTTCCTTGATAATGCCCTCAATTTTGGACAAGTTTGTCACGGCAGCGTCGTAGTCCTTGTTCAAATGGTGGGCCACCGCGACAGCAGTCCAGTTTGCCCTATATCCGGGCTGAGATTCCAAGAATTTGACCCTAGAATCTCTCAAGCCTTTGAAATCACGTAATTGCGATTGAAGAAGCGCCAAATCACGCAAAATCGGCGTGTTCTGGGACCCATTGTCAAGAGCGGCTTTATACCATTTAGCCGCCTCGGCGTAATTCTCTATGCCTCTATAATAGATTCCGGCCAAGTGATTCACCAAGTAATTGGACGACCCCTTTTTTAAAGCTTTGATAATGCAGGCCTCGGCATCTGCCTTATGGCCCAATTGATAATTGGCGCACCCCTTCAACGCCAACGATTCCGCATGGGAAGGATTTTTCTTGAGGTTCTGGTCCACCAACTTCAACGCTTTTTTGTACTGTTTGGCCTCGTACAAGACCAACGCCTCACGCGCATTGGCGTCCTCCTTGTTAGCAAAAATAGGCTTGCGAACAACCATTGTTAATGTATTCTAAATTTCGTTTCACAAGAGTAAACTCGTTGCGGAATACAATGTTCGTACGATTACGACATGCGAATTGGAAGATTTTGGTGCCTTTAGTTCCGCCAGTCGCGCGTATGTGCAGGCCGCTTTTTATTTCTCGCACCAGAAAACGGCTTGAGAAGTGAAATGTACTACAGTACTTGGTGCTTCAATAAATTCAGACCCATGAAGAGTACAGTGTCTTCAGATTGTCCACACCAAGATTCGGCGTTTATATGCTTCTTTTGGGTGTTTACCTATAGGTACATCCTGGATACACACGAGGATGACGGTTGTGGCCGTAGCTAGTGTAAGGCACATTCAACGTGTCCACTAGAAATACGTAAATCGCGGGAGAAAGAGATCAGTATTGAGTAAGCTTCTGAAATTCAAAACATTGTAAGACCCACCCCACGGGCGCGTAGACCCCTTCAACAAAACCCAAAATTTTACCGGCTGGGTTCACACTCAGATATAAACACGTGGCAATCATGTCGTACTTGCTTCTCATTTACTATATCATTCATTTAGCAAGTAATGAGGTAGGTAGCACTAGAAATATCGAACAGACAGAACTCTCCAATGACGTAAATCATTGCTAAAGGAATAAGTGGCTTTGCATATATGTATATGTCCCATGATGGAAGACCAAAGCGCCGAGCGGGACGTGTCACGACTTCTTACCCATGGAAAATAATGATCAATATTTTTTTGAAAAAAAGACAGCATCACAATTCTTGGTCAGGTCCATCAATCCATTGGACTGTTTTCTTCTTTTCCGTATGATCAAGACCACTACAAAGTCAAATACGCGCCCAGTCAATCACAAGCCACGCTAAAAGAAGTCGCTGTAAGAACGAGTCATGAATTAGCGCATTGTCACATGCTTTCAGCCGCAGACAGCGATAAGCAACCAAAAATGCTGAAAGAATCAAGCGGCGAGGCTGTGATTTATGCAAACACAGCCGTTGCAGTAAAAGCCTCGTGTTCAAAAGTGGACAGGTCACACTGAAGGCCATACCGCAGCACCGTATCTGCCCGGTCTAAAGCCGGAACCACGGAAC
>JAKTVE010002760.1:67108-102519 GCA_030557065.1 Metschnikowia rubicola | reverse complement strand
CTCTCCAATGACGTAAATCATTGCTAAAGGAATAAGTGGCTTTGCATATATGTATATGTCCCATGATGGAAGACCAAAGCGCCGAGCGGGACGTGTCACGACTTCTTACCCATGGAAAATAATGATCAATATTTTTTTGAAAAAAAGACAGCATCACAATTCTTGGTCAGGTCCATCAATCCATTGGACTGTTTTCTTCTTTTCCGTATGATCAAGACCACTACAAAGTCAAATACGCGCCCAGTCAATCACAAGCCACGCTAAAAGAAGTCGCTGTAAGAACGAGTCATGAATTAGCGCATTGTCACATGCTTTCAGCCGCAGACAGCGATAAGCAACCAAAAATGCTGAAAGAATCAAGCGGCGAGGCTGTGATTTATGCAAACACAGCCGTTGCAGTAAAAGCCTCGTGTTCAAAAGTGGACAGGTCACACTGAAGGCCATACCGCAGCACCGTATCTGCCCGGTCTAAAGCCGGAACCACGGAACGTTAATGGGTTCCGGCCCGCGCCGCGCCTCATCACCACTCTGAATGATAATACGGAACCCACGGATACGACAAGTGTGAAATTTCTGGCGTTAAAAAATTGATAGATTCACGTCTAAATCTTTCCATGTCATGGCCACGTGTACGAACCTAGTTTTGAGGTCCTTTAATCGGCCTTTTACCCCGAAAACTGGGGTCCATGCGGACAGTTTCGACCAACCATATGCTTAGTGTGCAGTCCTATCGGCACGATGCCTAGGCTATGCAATATACGATGGAAGTGGCAATACTCCGCAAACATCACATTCATTGAAAAACAAGAGATTCGGCAAGAAATCCATTTTTCAGTTTCCTCTCTTTATTCTTAGCAACACTCAAAAACATCAAGCTTATCATATGGGATTATATGCCGGCGTCGGACGACTCTCAAGACTACTCCAAGCATTCGCAGAAGAAGCGGATCAGAGTTGCATGCAATAACTGCCGCAAGAAGAAAATCAAGTGTGACGGCGAGAACCGATGTATGAACTGTGAGATAGCACAAGAGCCTGAGTGTGTGTATGACGAAAAAATCTCGAAGCCAGCCCACAAAAAGGCGAGGCTACTGAAGCTGGATGAGATTCTTACTTTTTTGAATGCCCGGCTTGATCGGCTCGAAGGCTTGATTGAGTCTGTGGCGGCAGGCACACTAAATGCCGGTGATTTGAGGGCTGACTTTACATCTCGAAAGGCGAAAAAACAGCAGTCGCCAGTCACGGAAGATGAGGATGAGGAAAGCAGAAACGCGTCACATGACGACGGCGAGGAAACGTCGTCGCCGTCGTGTTCGGCCGCAGAAATGCCCAGTCACACAGGCAAGCAGAATGAGCTTTACCTCGGAAACCACTCATTCTTCTCGATTCTCTCGAAAAGCAGCTTGAATTGGATGAAGTCGCATCTTTCAGAGGAAAATGCGCAGTTACTTGTACCGTTGATCAACTTGCCGTTTGTGTTTGAGAATAAAACTAAGAGTTTTGTTAACATGTGGTACGAGCTGAAAAGTTTTAATCACGCGCAGCACCTTGAGCGCATGAAAGCACCATTTCCAAGGAAAAGGGAGGAGGCCATGTTTGAGTTGGTGCATAAGTACGCAAGCAAATGCAATACTGTGCTGATTTTGTGTCTGTCAGAGGAGGTTGAAACGTCTTTGAAGAAATACTACAGCCATGCGAGGCGCGAGCTTCTGATAACACAACTTTTCAAGCTTTGCCTGGCGGTATTGATCTGTCTCAGTGAAGCGATGGACCACTCAATGGATGCAGGTAGTCCGGATTCGTGTGATCTGGCTAGCAGGGCTTCGCTGAGTACATTCACTTTACTGGCCTTGGGTACACTACGCGACGACATCCTTGAGGTTTGCATGGGATACTATTATCAGCTCTCTATTAGAGGCCATGGGCTCGAAACGGTGAAGGCAATGTTGTTTTTTGCGGTGTTTATGGCCAAGTGTTGCGAATCTCCTGAAGTGTTACATATGGTGCTCACCACAGCGATCAGAAAAGCACTTGAAATGGGACTCCACCGGATTGAAACATACCGCACATGTACACGTGAAGATTTCGATATCAAAATTCTTGTGTGGAAAACTGCTTGCTATTTTGATATGGAGATTTGTTTCAGAAGCGGCCGGCCTCCGTTGATCAACTACAACGATACGAGTGAAGAGCTCCGTGATAGTTTTTCCATGCACAACATCCTAAATACGGCATATTCGCTCCCGTTCTTGAAGCACTACGATCAAATTTTCGAGTTGCGGTTGGAAACGTACAATCGTCTTTTCTCTGCGAGGGCAGACACGAAAACTTTTGACGCGTTGAAATCAAATGTGGACTACCTCAATCAGAAAATGTTCAACTTGCTAGCCCACATGGATCCTGATCACAGACCTTATTTCTACAACCAGCCTGGATTTCACCAAGTGTCGATCTTAGATAACATAGAGGAAGAGCACATCATGACTGCGCGACTCACATTTTTCCTCAACATGATGACTATCAACCGTCTTCCCATGATGTTTGCATTCCCAAACGTGAGTGCTGAAGTTTTGCAAGTGTACAGGAACTTGTCCCTCAATAGTGCAAGAAGCATCATGTACATGCTAAAAAACTACCATGCTGCTGGTTCGGAAAGACCGGCTTCTTTGTGGATAACGTTTTTTCCGCTCATTTCCGTGATCCATCTTCTGGCCGCATGCATGGCTGAGCCCAAATCGCCTGATGCGCATGCCGACCTTACCCTCATTATAGAGACGTGTGAGACTTGGTTCAACCGGAAGATGACTTCGGGCAGATTCAGCTCCGTAAAGTTTGACATGTCGATTTTGCTTCAGGTGTTGGTCAAGTCGGTCTCTCGCATTGCCATCAGCATCTTTGAGATGAATACAGGGATCGATATTTTGGCCAAAAACGATAAACTAAAAGAGTTGTTTGACTCTCCAAAGAAGTTTATTCCAGAACTTTTTGGCACGTCAGAGGATTTGAAAAAATCGATCCCTTTGCTTTTTGAGTCCAAGTCGCCTTTTCCCAGTGACGGCACGCCTGGCTCACACTCTTCGCCTTGCTCGCTTTCAAATATTGTGGATGGAGGTATTTCCACGCCACATAATACCGCCCATTCAAACTACACCCCCACCAGTGGAATGAAAAATGGCGCGGTCGACTACGGGAATTCTGACGGCGCTGCTAGCTTCAGCGGAATTGAGAGCATGTTATTTGACCAAATCGATCAATTTCCGAATTTCTTCTTTGATGGTGTAAACGGCGGACTATAGTGCCCGAAGCATTGAGTAGAGGAAGGTTGGTTACGCTGTCTTGGAATCGGATGAATCTCTGAAACTGGAAGAATGGCATTCAGAAAGTATGTAATTCACGTCGACTGGATCGAAGACAATATATTCAAGCATACGTTAAAAACTAGACATTCTCTTTATGCCTCATTTCGAAGCGCAGGCTTACATACAGCCAATGTAGTTGGACATTAAAACGAGATCACATTCCGACTCAACTTTGTGAAGTCTGTGAGATTACTGCAAAAGACACCTTCACGACCACTGCAATGTCGGTCGAATCGACTTGCTATGACGTATGAAAATTGTAGAAAAATGTCGTGAAATAAAGAGCTACTTGTTACTCTGTCAGAGTAGTTCTGGCTTCTGGTAATCATTTGTGACACCCGGGATGTGCCAGATTGTACCCAAGACCGAGTTTAGAACTAAAGTAGAATCTAAGATGATTGTCTTAATCTTGAAAGGTATAAAACATTGCAAAAATTAGTTTCCGGGTTAAAAGCTTCTGATGTCCTTTTCGGTGATACTTGTCATAGAGTCTACATCCTTCAAACAATGATTAAGCTAGGACTCGCTTCAACAGTGGAATAATATTATCTGATCATGTCTTCAACCAAGATTCCCAAGAACAGATTCGACCACAGTAAGACCTATTCAGAAGGATCAGGTTTATGGAGCAGAAATAGAGATGGTACCCAGAGCAACTTTTCGAAGAGCGCATTTTACGCCCGAAAATAATAATCCTGGGCTTTATTCAAAAGTTTAAGCTAGATTTTTTTTCAATTAAAATCTCTATAATCATCGTTACTGTACTCCAGTATCTACAACTTTCAAGCATGACGCTGTTTTCGGCCCGGACCCGCGCCTCGCTAGCCTGCGGCTACATGTGCCTCAAGGCTCAGGCTCACCTTGGCTGGATGGAGACACTATCACAAATCTGCATATACCCATAAAAACTAGAACACACATCATTTATACATGATGGAGACCAGGAAACGCGACCGTGTGGCCAAGGCATGTGCCCAGTGTCGACGCAAGAAAACAAAATGCAACGGGCAGACGCCCTGCTCCCACTGTGCTGCGCAGAGTCTACCGTGTGCCTATGAATCTAACAGGACGCGGCGACCACGCGCCAATCACACCGATATGATGGCCGGGCGAATGATGAACCTTGAGGCGATGGTGACCGCGCTTGTGAGCAAACTAGAGCCAATTACGGGCAAAATTTCGGTTGAAAATGGCCTGCTGCCGGCCACTTATCGCGCCAACGGGAGCGCGGCCGCGGAATCCAACGCCGACGACGACACGGGGCTGGAGTCAGGCTCGGAAGCACCGGAGAGCAACAAAAGTTTACAGGAACAACCACAGGCTAAGAAAAACGGCGATGATCAGCCGTCAAACTCGATTTTCCACGAGTACAAGTCGCTTTTGGATTTGGCCCGCGACAGCCACGCAAAGGACGTGAGTTGCGAGCGAAAGTTTTCCGTGGCTTCGCAGTACAAAGGTCCGCAACTTGGGTTTAGTATTTTGTTATCGGAACAAAGTATCAACTACGTGCGGCTGAAACTCGCGCCCAAAGACCACCGTTTGGTGATCCCAATGCAAACCATGCCTGTGTACATGGCCGCCAGCAAAAAAGCCTTTCATGGTATCTGGCTGGAGCCCCAGGTTCATGATGAAGAAAGCATAGCCAAGTTGCGTCTTGGGATTTTCCCATATGAGAAGTTTATCGATGAAGTGCTCCTGATGTTTGATAAATTGCACTTCGCCAACTTCATATGCAGTGTGGATTATGTCAAGGGTCTATTTCACACATATTATGCCAACAAGAAACTCAAGAACCCGGATCCGAAACCGCTCCTGTATTCAGAACTCATGATCATGTGTCTTGTCTTAATGATATGTGTGTCTGCATATGTGGACATCAAAAGCACCCTGGAGCGCGAGGGGCAGTATCCCAAGATCTCGAAATTCACAACCGCTGAGCTCGTGGCGTTTCAGGAACGCATGTTCAAGAACGCAGTATTCTATTACCACCGTATTTGCACCCTCAGTGAGGGCTTGGCCACGATCCAGGCGCTCATTTTAATGACAGTGCATCTTGAAACTCTGTGGGTGATCTCAGACCTTAACTTTTCCTTGACCTCCATGGCAGTGCGGTACGCGCAGGATATGGGTCTTCACAGACTTGACTCAGCAATAAACCTAGACCCCGCCGAGCGTGAGAAACGCGCTAGAGTGTGGCGTGCATGTCAGCATTTCGATATAGAAGTGTGCTACCGTCTGGGAAAGGCGCCTTCGGTCAACTTGCTTGACGTTTCGCTAGACAACCTTTTCTTCCAAGACTCGCCGGGCGCCGCCAGCCCCGAATTCGAGCAGAGATCACTATGCAATGAATATGATAAGTTGTGCTACATTCGATGCTACACATACATGCGCCTATTCAGTGCGCAAGTGAAGTATGACAGCTTGAAGAATATCCAGGAGGTTGTGCTGACGATAAACACCGACATGTTTCGCTTGGCTGCAAGTGTTCAGTCGAAATCGCGGCCACGCTTTTACTACGAGCCAGAATTCGATGCGCTATTGAGAAGCTTCACTGATGGGACGTGTGAGCCAGCACATGTGGAAATGGTGATGGGATTCCAACTAACGTTTTTCAACCACTTCATGACAATCAACAGGGTTCCGTGGGCGGTCGTATCTGACAACACCGACTCGCATGTCAACGAGAACTCGCTCTTTCGAAAACTATCCCTTGATAGCGCCCGTACAATCTTGCACATCATCCGTACTTTCGGTCACCTGAACACGTCGATCCTTTCGTTCAATTGGCTCGTGACCTACCCCTTTTCGGCAGTGACAAACTTGCTTTCGAATTGTCTCAATTACCCGGATGATCCGGACGTGTTGAAGGACTTAAGCTTACTCATAGATGTATCCTTAAACACATTTGGCGTTATTGGAGCTCGTGCAGAAGAGGAAACGACAAGGTTGTTCTACATCAGGGTGCGAATGGCAGATATTTTGATCCGTGTCATGATGCGCGTGGTGATCACGATTGTGGACCAAGCTTGTGGTACAGATATTTTGGGGTCAAATCCGGGCCTTTTGGAGCATTTGCAGATGGTCGAGAAAAAGTACCCAAGGTTTTATGAGCCGCTATCAAAGGCTGTAAGTCTGCAGCAGTATGTGTGTACAACACACCCTGGCAACCATGAGAGTCCGAGAAACGGGCCTTCCAGCTCTCTCTTTGCAACGGGAATCAACGAGTCTCCTCTCAACTCCAATTCCAACGTTTCCACGAGCCTGTGCTCACAGAATACGCCTCCGGCCGCAGGGTACAGTCCCGGATTGGGTGCTTTAGAGGTGATAGACTTTCTTGAGTTTGGCGACAGATTGGGTGATTTGAACTACGGTGGCGATCTTGCAAACGCTAACTACCAGGACTACGTCAACTTACCGAACTTCTTTTTCGACAATGGACTATAAAGCCAACCTTGCTATGTCATTCAGATAGGGTTATTATATATGTATACTGTTAGCACAAGACTTACATGAGCCTCCGCCTTAGCGCGTGCGGATCACACCCGCGGCAATCAAAGTGTTGATCTTCTTGCTGATGGCAGGGTTCTTCATGTGGTCCTGCAATGCGGCAGGGTTCTCTCTTGCTTGACCCAAAATGCCCTGCATGACAGGGTCTTGCAAAATAGCAACAATTTCCGGGTCTCTAGAAACCCTTTCCATAGTCTCCTCGGGGGTTTCGCCCTCGATAGCCAGGAAGCGCTGGGACAAGGCCTTATTATACAACTGGTCGATCTCCTGCAAATTCTTACCGGCATTCAACTCTTGATCCTTTTCCCTGGCCGTGGTCAAAGTATCAAGCACCAGCGAGTACTCGCGCATGGCCAACTGAGCGTTTGCCTTTCTGATATACGCACGAATAAAAGTGGGGTCAAGTTCAATCGCCTTGTTGCAGTCCGTGACAGCATCAGGAAACGACATTAGCTTGGCCAAAGCGGCAGCTCTATTCGAGTAGCCCCTAGCGTCTTGTGGCGCTCTCTTGACCATCTCCGTGTAAGCAGCCACAGCCTTGGGCCAATCACCTTTGGTGAAGTATTCCTTGCCCTCCAAGCGAGCCTCCTCGGCCTTTTCGGGGTTGATGTACAGATTTGCCTCCTTGATTTTGATCTCTCTCTGAGTTTGTCTCAACTTAGTCAACACATCTGGCGTGCGATGTTCAGTCAAGGACTTGTCAAAGTATTTGGCTGCAGCATCCAAATCGTCCTTTTTCAAGTAAGAATTACCGATTCTGGCAAATGATTTGGCAAGCACCTTGTAGTCAACACGGAGCTCTCTGCCCTCATCAATCGCCAACTCGCAGGTGGCAATTGCAGCGTCGTAGTCTCCCTTCTCGTATTCAGCAGCAGCACGATTGTTCAAGTAGGTGATATCCTTGTGAAGATCCCATGCCTTGTTATACTGCGCAATGGCCTCGTCAAACTTCCTTTGCTTGTACAAAGCGTTGGCCTCTGCCTTGAGCGCATCGGCCTCTGCTTTCGAGGAGTCCTCCATCTCCACGTCCTCGGTCTCGGCCTTTGGCTCGGCTTTTGGTGCGGCTTTTGGCTCGGCCTTTGACTCGGCCTTTGGCTCGGCTTTTGGTTCGGCTTTTGGTTCGGGCTTTGATTCGGGCTTTGGCTCGTCAGAAGAGCCGGCGGCGTCTGGGTCGCCCATGCTGAGGTCAATGCCCATTAAGGCCGCCATGATGGTCATCATGCGTGGGTCACTCAACATGGTGGACATACCAGCTTGTGGGTTCGCCTGTAACTGCAACACTTTAGTAACCAATTCCGGGTCATTCATCAAAGCTGAGGTTTTTGGGTTGGAACGCAATTTCGTGATCAAGTTTGGGTCTGAGAAAATCTTGCCCAAACCCATGTCCGGAGCTTGGTTTCTCGACTGCTCGGCCGATTCCACGGCATCTAAGCCACTCTTCGCCATGGCATTTGTAGGCTCCAATTCCAACGCCTTCGTGTACGCCTTCTTTGCGTCGTCAAGATTACCCAACCCGTAGTGGGCGGCTCCAACACGACTGTATCCCTTTGCCCACGCAGGATTGATTTCAGCGCATTTCTGGGCGTCCTTCAACGCCTGGTCAAAGTTCTTCAAGGAGGCGTAGCACGCGGATCTGTTCAGGTACAACACATGATTTGGAGCTTCCGAGACGTCAATCGCCTTTGTGAATTGCTCGATGGCTTGCTCAAACTGTTTGGCTGCAAAATGCTTGTTGCCCTGGGCTTTGAATTCGTCTGCAGACATATTTTGTAAGTATATGTATGGTTTCTGGGGGATCAATAATGGTGTCCTTTGAGAGATTTCGCGCTGCGAATATATGTGCTGGGCAGAGAGGCCCGCCCGCTCTTCTAGAAAGTTCGGTGCGAGCCTGCGAGGGCACGGTCCAGCGACAGACTATTGTTAAAAACTATCCATCAAGTTCATAGTAATTACCTGCCGCCACGAATTCATTTCCAAGCATGATATTTTTAATAGATTCTTGTCGCTCTAAGAACTTTACTGAATAAATAGTGAATTTACAGGAAACTGTTGTTTAGTCCATACGTACCTGTTTGACATTAATGTTCTTGAGAAATTGGCTTCGAACATCGCGCGCGCTCTACCCTTTTCTAAGTAGAGGTGAGCACCCGAAAAGGTAAATGGTGAAAACTCCAAAAAATTCGTGGCTTCATGCAGATGAACGCTTACTTATTGAATTCTTGATAGATTTTTGGCGCAACTTAGTGATATCAGTGTCTCAAAACATAAAAAAAAATGAGTGTTTTATAAGAATCGCAGCAGTGAACACGCACTTGCACGTCAGATCTCATGATACAGTAGATGCTCCTGACTTTCAGAAAACTGACAGATCTAAAATATTGCACTTGGTCGTGCATTAAGTTTAGTAACATAGGAAGGTTCTGTTTTTTTTTTCATTTGTTTCCAGGTATATTACTATTCGAAACTGTTTATCGAGCAAAAATAATATAAAAGGCCCTGAAATGAAAAAAGGTAAGGGCAGATACGTAACAAGTTCAGTACGTTCCTAGGCCTTTAGACATTATATTGGGATCTCCGGTAACACAATTGAAGTAGCAAGAGAATTTCGTCTTTTCTGATTACACGTCGAACGTCGGTGTAATTTATTAAACGTTTCCCTTGTATTATTTCTATCTTGTTCTAAATCGTTTCGCTTCACAGCCGTCGACGCCATTAAAGAAGAACTATAGTCTTTCGTTTGCGACGAGAACCTCTTTTTCTGGTAAAGTTCGGTCAGCGTGTAATGTAATGACAAAACTCCGGGATGAATTCATCAAATAAAGCAGTTCGGCCAAATATGGTCAATTCCAACATCACGACGCACTGGCGCCGAGACATAATTGTCGTCACATATGTGTTCACACGATATTCTGTGGTGAAGTAACTTGAGGTAAGTTCAGAATCAGCTTGCTCCACAAAGCCAACAACAAACCTAGCTGAGGGCAAAATTATCCAGGAGACGAGATCTTCATCTTGAGAACTTCTCATTAAGCGTTCATTTTATCTGCTACACGTTGAAGCGCCTCGTCCACCAACTCTAGCGGGTATGCCGGCCCATAGCCGTGACACACCTCATTGCCTTTCAAAGCCATCATGACCTCAATCATATCGACGTTTTCGTACTCTTCCTCCTCAATCTTGAATTGTAAGTAATCCCAGACGGCGCCAACAGCAAGCACCTTTTTGCCCGGCCTTTGCGGCTCGTCGTAGATCTTACTGACTGTATCGGGCTTCACGATGTGTCGCTGGCCATCCATCATTTGCTCAACAAACGCCTCCTGCGATTGTGGAAACGTGAATTTCGACGTTTGCGAACTGGTATTTGAATGCTGGCGCAACACCTGGTTTTCTGTCTCCACAGAAATAAACTGTTGTTTGACCTCATCAAGCACCTCGAGTAGGCGTCGCCTTTCAACCTCGCTTTCTAGTAGTTTCTGCTGAAGTTCCTTCAACTTCAGCTCTTTCCGCTCCCTGAAGGCACGTTGCGCGAGTCGATTTTGCGCTTTTCTCTTGATCACGAGTTGCTCCTCGGTCAACAAGGAGTCATCCTTATTGATGAGCTCCGCCTCGTCATCGTTGAGCACTTTCCCCCTTGGTTTTCTCAGCTTGGTTTTCTCCTTGTCAGCCCCCGAGGCAGAGCGCCCAACCAGCGCGTTGGTGACAGACGAAACCGACAGCAGCGACTCCGTTTCAAACCTGGTCACATTACCGTTCGCATCTTGTCCGTTATTGTTATAGTACTGAGCAGGCGTCTTGCCGATTTCATCGAAATATACCTCCTCGGCGGGTGACAGCCAATGTCCCGCGGCCGCGTTATCCGGCTGTGGAATCGACTGTGGGTTGAAGCCAGGAATGATATAGTTATTCACCGGGTTGTAAGCATCGAACTGTGGCGTCGTATCAGGTTTCGGGCTCACAATATCGCAGATATCTGGGTTTCTCCACAGCTCCTCTGCGATGGTTTGAAACGAAGACATATGTGGGGTTTAAAATGTTCCAAGGAAAAAAAAGCGCGGTCTTGATTTATAACTGCCAAATAAGAAGGGATACAACCGGAGTTCACTATCTATAGGTCTGAATCCGGGTGGGGGAAACTTCCTTTTAGACATGTCACAGTCAAAGGGAATTCTTTGCCCGCCGCATGCCAAGCTGGGGGTGTGCATAGAAGACCCGCGACATGCATCCAGAGGGCAACAAGCCGCTGAGATTGGAATGTGGATTCAATTCTGAATTTCATGTATTGAAACCATGATTTTTATAGTGGATCGTTTTTTTGGTCGTTTTATCCGCTGAACGCCAGAACTATTTGTATATACGTCTGTTGCGCTGCAAAAATGATGTAGTGGCCTTCTTTAGTGGTCATACTACTGACCCATGCATAAGAACCCGCGTTGCATGGGCGCCGCCGCACTTGACAACTAATAATCTTTACTTTAGTAAATTCTTATGGAACATTCAAAAGATGACATGATCAAAGGGCTGGCCTATGATTGATAACTTTATGCTGTGGCTCATTCTGCTAATCTCGAAATTATAACTCGCTAGTGGCTAACAGCGACAGAAAGAGGAAAAGGGGGCAAGTCATGCTTAGCTCAAAAAATTAAAATAGTTGCGTTTTTGCCTCAAAGCCTTTTGAAATTATGTGAAGGGCATTGTCTTAAGTACTTCCCCATGATATTTCGGCTTTTTGAAAAATGAAAACACAGTTTGGTCTTTTAGAGCCTTACTCAAGGCTCTGCTTAAATTTTAATGCACCCAACATGGGCTCTGTAATATAAAGCAACATCGCTTCAGAAACGGGTTGATACCAGGGCAGCATGATTGAGACAAGATATGTTTTTTTTCTCGATGAATAGAGCAATTTTGGCATAAAACATCGGCATTTTGTTTTTGACCATGGCGTTTCTCAGACTGTTCTGTCCTGCTTCTCGGATGACGATCGAAGTATGCATAGACCGGATGATGCCGCCCTGCCTTCTATATGCTTAAATAAGATTAAAAGCGTCATTGGGCTTATGCGATTGGACGGAATTCACTCCGTTGCCAGGTAAAGGCAAAAAAACAAAAAAGATGCACTACCGCTAAAGTTTCGGGGTTGTCTGGAAACCGCGTTTTCTGATTTACGTAAGATTGACTAATGCTGGTTTGAAATCAGTTCTATACATGAAAACAGAAGGCTTCCATCGTGACTCGCTTATTTGTGTTCTCTTTAACACAGCTTTTCTTTTTTCTCCTTACAAGCCAAAAGTCCACCCTTTCGCCCGCATCAGATACATCAATGTTGGAACTGTGACTTTTGGACTCACTCTTATATTCATTAAAAAGTTTTTATCTCGGCGCAGATGCTTAAGCTTTCACCGAGAATAAATGGCAACTTCGGGCTCTTTGCATGCAAAATGTTTTCAAAAACAACCTTGGGGCTATAAAACGTTCTCGCTGATGACCCCCGGCGGCTAAAACCTTTGGACAGCACAAAATAACACTCGTTGGTTCACCGAAAGTTTTCTTTCAAGAAGGTACAGCTTGGGCTTTAGCAAACAGACTTGCGATTTCTTCCAGACCGGTTTTTTGCTCATTTAAGATGATGGGAAGTTATATGAAGTCGTCTGAATTCACAAGTTTCAGCTTGGCTAGACTATCGAAACAATGATTGAACATTGAATGAAACAAGGATGGCTATGCATGACTTTCCGACTCACCAAATGCAATTGTTCTCGATATTGATCTCATGCTTACTTTGTTTACACCCGGAAAGTGTTCACGGGATACTAAGAGTTTGACCGAAGAAAAGCCTTCATCGAGGGATCGAGTCCTAATTTTTACTCTATGCTATGGTTCACCTGCCGCCCAAACTTCTAAGGGATCTCAAAGTAAGAAGTTTAAAGTTACTCACCGTCTGTGGTGTCGTTTCTACACAATAAGGCAATGAGCAGTTCGAGTTTTGGAAAAAAAAGTAATTTCTTGACGACATCCATGTCTATTACTATGAGGTCTCTCGTGGAGATGAAGCTTGGAAACACCACAGACTAACAGAATCGACCACGAGGTATGGTCGTTTACTGAATCATTACACAAGGAGATTCGATAAGCGTGATGGGAACATGTGACGGGAATCGAACAATCACGGATGATGGCAACGCAGGGTTGTTGCATCAATTATCACAAGTCAATCTTGTCTTGAGCGCTGATTTCCGAAAATACTACTGTTCTTCAAAGTTGACGACGCATCCTCATAGCAACTGCTTCGGCCAATTGTGCAGAGAAGTTTTGAGTACCATATTGACTTCAAGGTTTACTTACGAATACGCTGATCATTGGAGTCCACCGGCTGAAAGAATTCTGAATAATTGTGTGGAGAGACATGGCATTGGCATCGGATCATAATCCCAAATGTTGAGTTCTTTTCTAGGATTGGGTTTGGGTACGACATCAGAAAGAGGGAAGCAAAGGGAATTTTCTCCTACGGGCCACAATCTTTTCAAAAGATGAAATAAGGCATCTAAACCGAACTCGAGATATCATATACTCGAGTATACACTACAAAAACATCCACATGCGTTCTGATACTGTGCCACTTTCTGTGCACGCAAACGTTGACAGGTCGTTTCAATTACCTTGTGCCAGGCTCATAGACCAAGTGAATTAATACCTCCAAAATCTAGCCTGCGTCGCATTCAAATATGAATCCCGATTTCTGAAGCGCCACTGAAGTTAGACCATGGATACCTTCCATACAATGCAATGTTTATCTCCAATAGTCCTGTTTAACCTGTACATCCCTATGTAATGATATGTGTCCATTTGAGCTTCTGTATGCAAATAATGATAATACACGCCAACACCGCGAGAATCACCAAGATAGTGATGGATTTGTCGTGTTTCTTCGCATCCTTGCATTTCCTGCGCACCTTCTTTCGTGGCTTTGCCTTAATTTCTTCCAATTCTGCCGTTTTGTATTCTTTGGCGTCGTTCAGTGGTATGCTTCCTATGAGATACGGCTCAAGCATGTCGCACGCTATTTTAGAATGGCCCACATCTTCAAATGCCTCGGTGGCATCGACGCCCCCACAGTCAAAAAGCACCTCAGCACCGCCTGGGTGACTGGTTGAAAAGTTAGTCAAATCATACACTTTGTTATAAATGATCATCCACAAATTGTCTGGTAGATCGTGCTGTCTCACCTCGCAGAGAGTGTACTCTCGAAGCGGTTCTTCAGGCGAGGCATCCATGGCCCGTCGAAGCTAATGTCGCGAAATCAATATGGTACAGAGTTCCTGTTGGCTCAAGGAGAATTTGTGATTATCAAAAAATGGAACAATTTGGGTCCGCTCACGCAGATTTGTGGAATGTCAGAAATATAGCTGAGTGAGTGAGTGAGTAAGTGCACTATGAAAGTTGCTCAGCTGCAGCAGGGCTTCTTCAAAGTGAGTCAAGTCACGTGCCTTGCTTATCTCCCATGTTGATCAGGGAGATCGAACACAGCACTTGATTAAACAAAAAAAAGAAAACCCCCGCAGAAGTTGCTCGAGGAAATGCCATAAGAACAAACTCAGCATTGTTTGCTATAAGAAGACATTAATTCGTCACTTCTGTTTCACCTGGACTCATCTTGTTTAGTGTGACTGCGAAAAGCCACTTCTCGAAGCCCGAGATAAGCAGTCATGACGATGAGCAAATCCATGAGTAGTAGTCAAGTCACGTGCTTAAATACCCATAAATTTTTCTCTCTTGACTTTTTTCTATTCAAAATACGTTTTCTGAATGACCCAGCAGGGCCACTTAATCACATATATCCATTCTGTCAAGTTTTAATGCACATCAAGAATGTCGTCTTCACCACATCCTGCACTTGGCCTGGCTCAAGACAGGACTCAAGACTCAAGCTTGAACGCTCGCACGAGCACCCGTACACCCCGAGTCAGATCAGTATACTTGACCAGATCGTCGCTTGTGATCTTAGTCCAGTGATATAGTACCACCAAAAACGCACTTGTTTGCAGACTGACCTTCGTCGTCTATCGTATCGCTACCGTCATTTTCATAATATAAGCATGTCTGCACTCCCGTCGTCGCGGAAAACGCACAGTGAGAAACACAAGCAGATTTTCCGGCAGCTTCTTAAAGAATTGCCCAATAAGAGTTGTGTCGACTGCAAACTGGCCCAGCACCCACGCTGGGCGTCATGGAATTTGGGCTGTTTTATCTGCATCCGCTGCTCCGGCATTCACCGGTCCATGGGAACCCATATATCACGTGTCAAGTCGGTGGACTTGGACGTTTGGACCGATGAACAGGTTGAGTCGATGATCAAATGGGGAAACGAGAAATGCAACCTATTTTGGGAGGCGAAGTTACCCGACAACTACATTCCCGACGCCTCCAAGATTGAAAACTTCATCAGGACAAAATACGATTTGAAGAAATGGGCTGCGCTGCTGAAAGTGCCCGATCCAATGACGATCACTGGGTCCAAGAATGGTGTTTCGGAAGCGCAGACACCAGCACACTCTGCTCCGCCCATGTCGGCCCAAACCACCCCTAAAACAGCCACACGCCCCAAACACGTGTCTGCCTCCGCGCCGCTGCTTTTGGACGACGATTTTGGTGACTTTGCGTCTTCAACGCTGGATCTCACGAGTAAACTTCCTGCACATAGTCCAAGCAGCTTCACATCGACGAAGCCCGGCCCAGTTCCTGCCAGGACCGCATCGGTACAACCTGCATCTCCTGCCACGCCCACACCGGCGCCTCCGCGTGCTAATGATACTAGAAGCGACTTGAAAAAGTCGATCTTATCGCTCTATTCGTCACCTTCCTCGTCTTCCTCAAGTGTGCACCAACAGCCAGCCAACTTCAGACAACCGGTCCTGGTGTCGTCCCCTCATACGCCCTTGACCCGTGCGCTGACATTACCCGCCCAAGCAGCCAGCAACGCGGGTGTTTCTGACTTGTCGGACTCGCTTTTGGGGTTGAATTTCGGTGTAGAACCGGTCACGCGTGGCACTTCAGTCAAACCGTCGGCTACTCTGTTCGCTTCAAGCCCACAGCCGCTGATCCGCACGCAGCCACATTCTTCATCCTCCACGCCCACTACGCAGCCACAATGGGCCAACGAATGGAACGATAGCTCGAGTTCGGTGAACCAATGGGGGAGTGCATACAACGGCACGAATTCTCTGGCGTTGGGCTCGGGATTCCCCGGCACGTTTGGCAACACCGGCACGGGCAATTCAACTGGCTTGAAGAGCGCCACGGAACCTGATGACGACTTGTTCAAAAATGTGTGGAGTTAGCAGCAATGACCTTAAATTGATGAATAAGAAAAGATTCTACCAAATGTCTATAAAAATTAGTGGCCACCGGTCGTGGGCAAGCCGACGTAGACCTTGAAAGAATCGTAGATCAACCATTGGAACCCGGTCAATGTACCGACCATCACGATACGCATTGGCAACCCGTTCCACAAGCCAACAAAACCAATGTTACCATAAATACGCTTCACGGCCAGGCCCAAGTTTTCGTTGGCTTTTTTATCAGAGTTTACCTTCAGCACCATGACATCCGCAGGGTGCGACACCACGGCACAGAATATACCGGCGATGTAGCCTCCCAAGAAGGACACTCCAGTCTGTTGCAAGGACGTGTATGCAGAAGCAGGTTTGCCCAAGTAAGCGTATATTTGCTCCACGGTTTTCTCAAAAGATGCAAACTTCACCATCGTGTAAGGGATCTGGCGCGCCCAAAGTGGACCAAGTCCCTTGTAAAGCCCGCTGATTCCCTCTTTTTCCGTGATCTTAGACCAACCATCGAAAACTGAAGTCGCATATGGCGGAATCGTCGTTTGCGTTTTTACCTTGATGGTTTCTAGCGGACACAATGCTAAGTCGGCCAAGAATTCTGCAGAAGCCAGCGCCGCCAAAAACACACCAGTCTTGTACTTTGATGCATATTCAGGACCAACCAAATCAGAGTAAGTCTTCTTGAAGTACTCATAAAAGCCGTATTTTCCGGCACCTTGGAGCGAGTATCCGATGAATGTGGCACCAATTCCTGTAAAGATCAGATCACCTCCTGTCTTCAAGATTGTCTTCCAGCCCTGAATATTCGACTTGTAAAGCCCCGAATCGACCTGGCGACGGCATTTCACTAAATCTAGCGGGGTGACTGCAGAATGCGTTGGCCCACATGCAATGATGCCTCCAAGCGTGCAAGCAGCGTAGTACTCTTTTGAGAAAAGCGTGATTCCATCCTTCTTTTGTGAGGCCATTTTGAATAAATATAAGCTGGGTTTTGTCTTGCCTAAAATTCCGGGGTTGAAAAAGGGATGCTTCGGTTATATAATTTTGATAATTGACGCAGCAACCTCCGGCCAGGCCTGCACGCGGCACGGTAATCTCGGAGACAATTAGAGGCTGCGCTGCTGTGGGGCCGAGCCGATCTTTTATTTATCGGTCGTTTTTTTCGCCTGAAAACGCCAGTTTTTCTCATGTTTGTAGAATTGAAATTTATGTTTCTCTGAAACACGGTCGAACGGTCCAAAAATTTGATTAGATCCTGCAAAAGCGACAAAGCCTACAATTATCCATGCACCCTTCGGATCGTTCCAAAAGTGCAAGGCACATATGCAGGTCGGTTCCATGCATCGTTATCTTCTGAGACGCGCAATAGCCTTGACTCTTACAGCATAGAATCTAATCCTTATGGCTTTGCCAAGCATAATCCCAGTTAGCTGTATTGTGACTGATCTAGTTGATCCATCAACTCTCGGAAAATTATGAAAGATTCAGTTTTGGCTTAATTCATTTTGTTATGACTAGGATCTATTTCTGACACTGTGATGGCTGTCAGTGACGGTGATTCCGCGCCGGCCGCAATATCCGGGCCACTAGCCGAGCGAGCGAGCGAGCGATACGGGCCGTCTGTCTGGAAATGTCAAAAGGCCTCAAGCGAAAACTGCCATTGTCTCCCGCGCCATGATTTAGCATATTAATCAAACGCCCATCTTAGCAATGAAATGGAGAATTTAGTCATATTTTTCTGAAGATTTTGTGCCTTTTGCAGGGTAATTGAATTTGCGTATTTTTGTCATGAGAATTGGACAGTGGCCCTACCCTGACACGAAAGATTATATCTGGCATGCTCATCACCGTTCGCACGCGACCACTAATTAGTTAGCGGTCCAGAAGCATAGACAGCCTCCAATATCCTGATACTTCACACAATCGGGAAACCACTATTTGATGGGTTTTTCAACTTTTTTCTCATCAACTAGTTTCATAAAATCACATTTAGAAAAGATGGAAATGAAGAAAGAAAGAGGTAAAAAAATGCGCTCGTATTGTAGCCACGGATGAGGCAAAGATTGACTGGCCGCACCTGTGCCTCCGCGAGCTTAGATCTGGAGAGAGACTCGGAATCCACAATTCATTATATACATATTCTTAGCTTCCCTTGTGATCACATTTCCGGCCGGTGAGCATCCTTAGACTACTCTATTGCATGGCTATGTCATATCAATCGAACTGAATCCACCATACATCATATTGCCAACCTCATAAGCACCTTCTCGTCAGATTGTTTTCTTCATTATTGGCTACTCACTCAGCACGCACCCATATTCAAGAAAGGCTATATACTAGGTCGGACTCCCGCCACCACACCCTTTTTTCCACACAAATTCATAGACACTTGACATGGCAGATGGCCGCGACCCGCCGAGCCGGCCGTCGCTTCGACGGTTTGCCCAGGATTTCTCGGATGTTGTCCAGGGCGAGGATATGGAGTTTCGGGCGGAAAACACGTCAAACTTCCCGATAAAAAGACGGATCGGCGTGCTTGCAAAGCTCTCGCCGCCGCAATTTCTTGCTCACCTATCGGAATCTCAACTCATCACCATCGCTGGCGCCGCATCCGGGTTCATCTCGGGCGTGTTTGTGTGTCCTTTGGACGTGGTGAAAACGCGCTTCCAGGCCGCCAGTCTGCAATACCAATACTCCGGTTTTTTACATGCGTTCACCTCGATTTTGCGGCAGGAAGGCTTAAGGGGCCTCTACCGTGGTGTCGTGCCCGTTACCGTTGGATATCTACCCACCTGGGCGATCTATTTCACTGCCTATGAGAAGGCGAAAAACTATTACCCGCATTTTTTCCATAACAACTTCGGTCTTGAAATCGACTCCCTAAACCATTTTGCTGCATCCATGACCGCTGGCGCGTGCTCTTCCTTTGTGGTGAATCCGATCTGGGTGGTGAAAACTCGGCTCATGGTCCAAACAGGCAAGGAAAGTGTCATTTATAAGGGAACCATCGACGCTTTTAGGCAAATGTACAAGCAAGAAGGCTTTCAGGTATTCTACAGTGGACTTGTACCATCTCTATTTGGTCTAGTACATGTTGGAATTCATTTCCCGACATATGAAGCATTGAAGAAGCTTCTTGGAGTCAACAAAAGCCAAGACCTCGCTCTGGGCGATGAACATAAACTCTGGCGCCTTCTTCTAGCGTCCTGCGGCTCAAAAATGATCGCTAGTACGGTCACGTACCCGCATGAGGTGCTACGAACACGCATGCAGATGCAAACCAGAGAGGAACGCAAAGCTCCTGGTAAACTAGCCTCGGAATTCAAGAAAATCTTGAAAAAAGGAGGCGCAAAGGGGTTTTACGCAGGCTATGTCACTAACCTTGCGCGTACTCTCCCGGCCAGTGCCGTGACACTCGTCAGTTTCGAGTACTTCAAGACGTATTTATTGGAAGTCAGTGGCAAGCTAGCCAGTTGAGACATTTTGGAAAAGAAAAAGCAAGCTCAGATGTGCTTGGATTTTGGTGAGAATCTCGCAAAATTGCCAGTCGTGAACTGGTCCCGGCACGCCGGTCAGCTATCCGTTCCTTTCCGAAAGTTGGTGCGTGAAGTGGAATTTTGGGCTTGAATTGATAATCAGAAGTATACATGAGCGGGCGAGCCAGCAAAGCTTTGTTGGTACGGTTTTGTGTGCTCGCATATTTTTGAAGCAATTTTCAAATTAAAGCGAGCTTTGCTACGCATGAACACCCAAATGACAGCTCTACATCAGACGGTTTAAGAGAACCCTCTTTATGCGCAGTCGTCTACGCAATCATATCAGGAATTTTCAGAAACTCATAGTTTCTTCAATTCGGAGGGAAGCTGGAAAAAAACTTGTGTGACTTGGTTCCCAAATGGAACTTTCAAATTGAAAAGAAAAATAAGTGTTAACATCACCTCCATCACGGGCACAATACAGCATATATATGGACAAGTGATGATACCACTCAAGACCATATACGTGAAATATCTACGCAGGACATGGTCTATGTTCTACATCCAATGTCTGATCATGCCAGTAGAAAGCAAAATAGAATCAAATATATTCATGCCATATATGACAACTTTAGTACCAGCTGCAAAAGGGAGAATAGCCTCAGTCCATAGTCTGCTATGATGCGATATCGATGGATTTGCTTACATTTCTTCGTGAATCTTTGTTATTTCCATAATTCAATGCCTTTGTGAATAGTCTTTGATTCCAGTTACAGCTACATCTTGCCGTTTACTTCTCGGACAAGCCCAAAGGAACATCCTATAACTTCATCTCGTATTAATATTTATATTCAAATACTTTTCAATTTCAAGTGCTTTTCTTGATCTTGGCCTCAACAACGTCGATCTTTTGCTGCGGCGTCTGGTGCTTGTCGGTCCTGGTGCCCACTCTAATGTCACTCTGAATACGCACGACTCCACTTTCATGTAAGACCTCGTGAAATTGACCAATGAGTTCCATGACCTCTGACCATGGGCCCGCAATCGTGGTGCCGGCAGAGTGTAACGTGCAATTCAACGGTGACTCACGTGCTAGTTGTGTGATCACGGCGACTTCATCCAGCACAGAGGCCGTGGCAGTACCGATTGGGATAAGGCAAACGTCGGCGAGACAGTGAAGAGATACCATTGTGTTGTTTTTTGATGGTAATTATGAATTTCAAGTGACAGTGTAAAACCTTTTCCGCTATTCTGGTTTTTCTTTTTGGTTTTTGGTTTTTTTTGGCTCTCAAGATGTGACTCCGTGGAAATTGGCGTGGCGATTTTTGGGGATATGAGATCTGGCTATCAGCGCCGCGTTATCCGACACCCTGCAGTCGCCGCTTAGAAGAATATTCGGTCAAATCATCGAATTAGAGGGAGTTTCTAGTGAGAATCAAGGTGACTTTTTTCTCCTTTAAAACAGTCCGGATACAAAATAATTCGTATTTTTGAACGATGTGACCGGATTCGGCCTCAAAACTCAATATTGGCACACGGTATATGACTTGGGCACCCACTTCTTTGGCTGCGAAAGGTTCTCAGACCCTCTCGCAGAGTTCATTCTTATTGTAGTCGAGACTCCGTATGGTGCAACATGTTGAATCTTTTGACATACGCTTTCTGGATCCTTTTTGCGTTTCGCTTTCAACTGTTTTTGTATAATTAGAGTTGATGACTCTTGTATTACAAGTAAATTCCTTTGGGTTGTTGTAGTCTGGTCGCCATCCACCTTCATGAGCAGCATTACCCAAAGAACAAAGTAAAGCTGATACAGCTTTGAAATCCTATTCATATATTTGTGAAAGTTAAAGCATACACTTTGGGTTTTTGGAATCAAAATTGGATCTCATGAACTAAAGATTGGTCAATTGGATCACGAGTACATAGGTGCCCGGATGCTTTGATGGATGCCCCCACTCTTTCCGCACCCAGCCACGCAGATCTCGGTCACATAATTTATCGTGAAGAGCCAAATGAGTTATGAGCATCATTGAAAGTGGCTTGAAGCTTTAAAACAATTGCTGTGTTTGTGAAGCTGTATCTCTTCTCCCAAAGGCTTGCTGTCTCTAGAACCATACGCCTTGTCACGGGATGTTAGGATATGTTTGTGTGTCTCGAACCGCATGCGAGACATGATGAAGTCGTTTTTAGTTTGAATGTCTATCAGAAAGTACATTGGAAAGTTTCGAGGAAAGATTCATTTGCGGGCCCTAAAGGAATACGGTCTCATTGAAGACTATTTCAAGACTCAGGCTCCATGCTGGCTTTCCCTAATGACGTGATACTTTAATACAGGTTCGCTGATGAAAAGAATCATTGTCCTGTCTAGATGATCTAATTTTCTACAGTCAAAAGGCGATCATTTCTAGCATTTCCTATAATAAGCTCATACATATTCCCTTCAGCTCTTTTATCCTCAATTCGGCGCTTCTTAAGAAAACCCATTCCATGTGAAACACGACCCGAGGCATAAAAAGTGTAGCTGGCCTAAATCAACCCCCGTTTGGGCGACTAGCTCGCTGCGATGGTGCTCTGGGAGGCGGCGTTGACCATGGGTTGTTGCTGGCCGGGCACGTGCTGGCCCGCCGCTATCGAATGCTGCGAAGGGTGAGGCTTCACGCCCGGGACAGACTGCCTGTTTGGGTTGCTGGCATTCTCCTTTAATGCAATCAATTGCTTGGCGCGGAATCCCTCGTAGTGGGTCAAGGCCGTCGTCTCAACCAAGTCTTGCAAGTGGGTTCTTGTCAAGAAGTCTCGCAAAAACACAAACTCGCACTGAGACACGTCCTCGATGTTGATGGCGCCCCACTTCAGCTTACGGCAACGCACAAGCTCTCCGTTGATCTCGCTCTCGCTATCGGAGCCGACCACTGCAAACGGAATCAACGACTTAATATCCTCGTTCAATTGCTTCTCGTCGTCAAACAACTCCTCGCTATCGTATGGGTAGATGTTCAAGTTGTGTTTCACAAAGTCGTTCTGCAACACGCGTTTCAACAGGGCACGCTCGCTCAAGGTCAACGAGTCGCTCTTGGCAATGATCGGCACTACGTTTGCGATCTCCAGCAACCGCTTCAATGCCTGCAAATCCAACGATTTCAACCCGGTCCCGCTGCTAGGCGGAATGAAGTACAAAACGCAGTGGACACGCGAGTCAGGGATATGCTTAGGCCGCTGAGCGCTCAACTCCTTACGCAAATACTGCGAGTGCTGCTCTTTGATGTACTTGACCAAGAGATCCCAGCACTTTTCGTTGTTGATCTGGTCGCCAAACCCGGGCGTATCGATCACATTCACGTTCAAGCGCACGTTGTTTTCCACCAAAAGATGTGAGTGGACTTTAATCTCCGTGGTCTTTTCCACGGGCTCGTCAGCGGCACGCCGGCCCAGCGTCAGCGCCAATTTCGACGAGAACAACGTGTTCACCAACGTGGTTTTGCCCATACCAGAGCGGCCCACGGCCATGATATTAAACGCAAAACCTTTCTTCAACAAACGGTTTTCGATTTGCGACGTGATTGTGTCGAAACCGACATATTTTGTGGGATGTGTCACGTTTTCGTCAAGGGGAAGTGACATTGTGTTTTTTGGTGGTTTTGTTAGAAGAGGCTGCCGGTTGGATATTTTGTGTCTGGGCCACAAATGTATGGGCGCCTCCTCACTCACGCGTTTGGGCTACACACTACGGCGACAACACTGCCTACCCCAGGCCACGTGACTTGATTTTGGTGTGATCTAATTTTGTTTGATCGCTTGTTTTTAATTGCATATTTGGGCGGCTTTTTTTTTTTTTTTTTTGCTTGATACATCTGATTAAGGAAGAGGCAATGTTACGGTATGAATAATTGTCTTGTTTTGTTTCTACTAGATCCTATTTAGTTTGCTCAGGATGACAATATTTTTTTCTTACTTTGTTCGAATTAATGAATTTTCAATGAGACTAGAAAAGCTTGTTTTTTTATCGAAAAAAGCCAATTTACCTCAAAAATGCAGCCAAAGCGAAGATGTAACAAAACGTTTGTCACAGTTACAAAACCCGAAGAAAGAAGAGAGACTTCAAGTAACTTTGACTCTGGGTTTCTAGTTTCCATTTCGCCCTCTCAAGGTCCCTAATCAGTTGTACTAAGCGAAAAAAAAAAATAGCGGAATCAAAGCGTTCCTTTGCAATGCATTAGCGCGATACAGCGATGATATCCTCGCTGCCAGTATATACAGAGCTAGTTTAACTCAATAGGCTATATCGTAACTGATTCATGGCCTTAAAAAAAATGACACAGGCTGGCACGCCGAAACTGCAACCCCCGACCTTGATGCTATCCACGGTAACCACCGCTCCAAACGCACACCCGTACACCAGAAGCTTGCGCAGCCTTAATGAGTGGAAAAAACCAATGATTATTGATTTTACCGATCTCCAAGATGTCGCTTGCATTCAGATTGGCGTCCTCGCCGGTATACGCTGCGATGGCTGGCACTAGCATATCGGTAGCATTACCACGCTTGCCCGCACTTCCCAAACTAGCAGACTTCTTGCCTAAACAGTGGGCTCAGGGACCCACCGTGGCCGTGGACCCTAGACTAGAGGAACTTAGAGAGCTTTTGGAGAAAAAGGGCCTGCCGCCATTCATGATTGATAACGGTGCCATCTTGAAAGCTGCTCCAAAGAAAAAACCCTCGTACAAGAGAACGAGAGAGAAGTTGTACTCGCCCGGAGACAAGCAGATCCAACCATTGCACAATTTACGTAGATGCGCTGCGTGTGGGCGGGTCAAGAGATCCCATTTCATGTGCATGCACTGTTTCGGCGAGATCAGGACCATGTTGAAGCAGAAAAAACGCGAGATTTTCGGCGAGCCAGCGAAGTATGAGCAGAAGTTGGATTCCGTCGATGAACGGATCATATACCCTGGCAAATACTACACGCAGAAGGATTGGCGCATGGAAAAGAAGGAGTGGATTCCCAAGCGAGAAGAGCCATTGATGTTTGATAGCTCTCAGGTGAAGAAACGGTAGCTTGTACATAGACAGAATACACTGGTTAGATAAGTTTTGAGAAGGCCTGGACGCTAGGGATTCCATGCGATTCCAGCTTGATTACTTCCAAGACTGGCAATTTTGCTTGTCAATCTGGGACCTTGTATTTGCTTTCAAGTCAAGCTTTTCGATTTTGACTTCTGACGATGCAGACTGGTGGTTGATAGCAATGCAGTAAATGTAGTTTCACACACACAACGCTATTTCTTTCTCATGTATATACTTCACACAATTCAAAGCACAAGCTTCATGATAAGACTGATTTACTGTAGGCAAAAAAGCAGTTTTTGACCCTTAGGAAGATGCTATCTCGGGTTCTGGCTAGGCTTTCTGGGTGTAAATCTAAGAGAAAAAATAAAATGGGCAGAACGAGGTCAGAGTCCCTACATTGTGTCCATCACATTTTGTCTCGTAACGGGCGTTTCAACAGAACTATCCATGCGAACATGATGGGGTAAGAACTTCTGTATTCTGATCTTTTTGGAAAGCTCTTACTCCTCGGCATTTTCAGAGGGCAGTTAGACCTTCTTAAAAGGATCATATCTTTTGGGCCAAAGTTAACATTGCAAACAATCTTCGTTCGAAAAGACGCTTTTTCTGTGAAGAAATAATTTTCCTGACCTATCTTTGAAAATTTTGGCTACTTCATATTTCAGACTTTGGTGTCTCATGCATCATTCTGGAGTCTAGGGTCGGCTGCGAAATGTCTCCATTTCGTCTTTACAAGGCGCCACCGCTAAGGAATATGTGTTCAAATTGATAAGATCCCGTGGAAGTGGCTCAAATTACACCGTCTCATTTTTGAGAGGTAACAGAAGAGAGAGAGAAAAATTAATCAAATAAACAAACGACGCCAAGATATCTTTGTAAGGCATGCTAATGAAGCTGGCTAGGGTCTTATATGTATCCAAACATAGTGTTGTGAAGAGCTTGATAAGCAATTTTGTTTCCAGTCCTTAACCAAATGTATCAAGCGAAAGAAAGAAAAACAAAAAATCACGAAAAGTTGTCGAGATTGCAAGCTTTCACCAACCCCCAGAGTCGACATCTGGAGGCTTGAATATGCGTTCGTGGTGCCATTATTTACCAAGATCCATCATAATATTGGATGGGGTAATTCTCAGTATGGGTTCTTTCTCCAATACAAAGTGCTTGAATCAAGAAAATAAAAGTAAATCCGAATTGGCATGTAAACACCTCGACACCAATCCAACCTACCTTTCAAGTCAGACCCCGACTCATCGCATCTCGCGCCATATATACCGACTCGCATGATCTGCACAAGATAAAATCAGCCCATCGGTCTGCAAAATATCAGATATCAAACGTACTTAGTTCAAATTGATAGCTTTTTCCAAATATGCCTGTCACGAAAAGGCAAAAAACCTATCATGACGGAAATAGGAGCATTGTGACACACCTGATGGCGGCCAGACATCCGCTTAATGTGCGCCCACTGGGAAACCTGTTTTTTGACGAGGAATTGACTTGCCCGTCACGAGACAAGCAAATGGGCCATTTCGCTCGATTCCCTGAGGAATTATTGATGGAATTGTTTGGATTTGTCGATGATTCCGCCTCTTTGAAGGCTTTATCACACACTTCCCGCGTGATGTATGCCTATCTATATGATGAAGACATGTGGAAGAGACACTACACTGCAAAAGTGCAAAACGCCGAAAAGTCTGGCGCCGAGATTCCAGATCTAGTATGGCGCGGCTCCTGGCGGTTAAGCGTGCTAAGACTAGATAAGAAAAACCAGGCGGACTTGCAAATTCCGGGCAACTTACTCTGCTCAGACTTGCTCTACCGGCCCTTCCAATGCGCCCAGATTGACTACGACAAATTGTTTTCAAAGTTGATAAGGGAAGAGGAGATGTACCATATGGATTCACTCGACAGCTCCGTACCTCTTTCCTACCCGAGCGGCAGAATCCCCCGACTCCCCGAGCTGTGGTTGACACAGGAACAATTTGATGCGGAATGGAACGCGCGGCCGTTTATCCTTACAAATCCAGAAAAGAGCCGCTGGCCACGATGGTCGCTACAAGAGTTATTGCAGCGTTTTGCGGGTGTCAAGTTCCGCCAGGAGGCCGTGCGCTGGCCGTTGTCATTATACTCACAGTACTTGGCTGCGAACTGCGACGAAAGTCCGCTCTACTTGTTTGACTGCAATAGTATAGCGATGCAAACCCTTCGTAAGGAGTACGAGGCCCCTAAGCTATTTCAACAGGATCTTTTCACGACTTTTGGCGCGTGCAGGCCCGACCACGCATGGTTAATTATAGGCTCGCAACGACTGGGTTCCACGTTCCATAAAGACCCCAACTACACGTCTGCGTGGAACACGGCAATCGCAGGACGGAAGGTGTGGGTCATGTTCCCGCCAGGGGCGTGTCCGCCTGGGGTATCCACTGATGAAGATGAGAGCGAGGTCACCAGTCCCGTCGGTATCGCGGAATGGGTCCTTTCCGGGTTCTACAATGATGCAGTCAACCTGCCAGAAGCGCTTATCGGAATCACATTTCCGGGCGAATGCATGTACGTGCCGAGCGGCTGGTGGCATACCGTGATCAATCTCGATGAGAGCATTGCGTTGACGCAGAATTTCGTGCCCGACGTGAAATTGGGCAACGCGCTCCATTTTCTCAAAAATAAGGGTAAACAAATTTCTGGATTCCGTCCGCTTGAAGTGAGAGATAAGTGCAAGGAGGTTTTGAGCAATCTCAATATCGACGGCGAAGACATTGCACAGGATACTGCTGCGCTCAGAAATTACTGTGATGCATTCGATAAGGGTAATTTGCAGGACTTCATATTGACAGAGGATTGTGGCGAGATCATGGAGCACCAACTTCCGCCCTTGCCCGTATTTGAGCTTTTCAAGCTATTGCTATTGAAAGAAGGTAGAAGGGATCAATTGATAAAAGGCATGGCTGCGTTGGAAAAGAAAGAGAAGGTGGAGCTACAGAAAGTCATAGGGGTCAGCGAGACCTGGCAGAAATTGACGGAAACACCTTCCGCTTTCAGCTTTGGATTCTCAGTGTCAGACAATGAGTCGGAATGATCGCGAGGAGGAAAACAGTTGGCTGCGGCGAGTGTGAATCAAAGTAACGATGAACAGATCAGTTCTTGCGTCGTGTTTTCGGGATCGACCGGACTGCGACCGAACAATGAGTTTTGTTGAGTGGAATACTCGGAAACATGCGGCCTGTAAGCTGGTGCTAAATGTCTCGCTACACCTTCCGGCAGTCTTGAAGGTCAAATGGTACTGCTAGCAGACGCGAACCTATGGATAGCCAAATTAATCATGAAATCACGATCAAGCTTACTTTTTATACGACTTCTTGCAAAACTCAGACAAAGTTGACCGCCCAATTAAGACCCCTCTTATGCGGCGGCCAGCGGTTCGGAACGGAAAGATTGTTTGTCGCCGTGTGGATTGGAATTCGAAACGAATAAGATGTCACACTCGGCGGCCGTTTGCTCACTGAAATGATGGAAGAATGAAACAGTAGATGTCGAGCCGGTGAACATAAATGGGCACCTATGCTTTGATTGTTGACTTTCTTGAAATTCCCGAAGGCAAAGACTAACAGAAAAGGAAGAGTTGAAGGAAACGACACCAGGACACACAATGAAATTGCTCATGATATGGATTATTCTCTGCACAGCTGTTGCTAGTGAGGACACGGCCTTGGGAACGTTTTTCATTTCGAGGATTGGAGGAGAAGACACAAGGAGAGTCCTTTATCTCCAAAACGACCATTTGGTTGTGCGTGAGAGACGCCCGATATTCAACCTTGACAAAAATGGCACCATTGCGTTGTTCAACTCTCATAAATTCTTGAGCATAAGTGCAGACAGCCGGCTTTCGACACATTATAAGCCTCATGCCGGATTTTCCCTCACGGCATTGGAATCATGGGATTATCGAAAAGTTTTATCATTTCATGGCAAAAAAGAGTTTTTTCTCTGTGCTGACAACTCGATCGACTTTGAAGATGACTGCAAAGGGGCCCGTTCTGTTTCTATTGTGTGGGAGAGCTTGGCGTAGCATGAGGATACTAACAGCAGAGAATATAGGTGAATGGGAATACATGCGTGGGAGAAACCTCAAATCAAAGCCAAGTAAAGTCTCCGCTTTATGAGTATGAATCGACTTTCGATGTAGCATTGTTAGATCTCCTTATAAGCTTTTCCGGAGATTCTCGGGTCGCTGACTAACAGGTTTTGGATCCACTAAAATACTCAAATAGGAATTGAAAGCAAAGCCTTTCCTCCGAAGACGGAGATACTAAGCAAAGTGAGCCTTACCTCCTCATGAGTGTGTCAAGCTACATCCTTAAGAGATCTCCTGGGCCTACTTCTTTCTGCTTGGAACTGCGGCTAGCAGCCATTTCATTCAACGGTGAGAGAGGTTGCAATTGTTGAAATGGCGCGGCCATGTAGTATTTGTTTCATATGCTTCCATGCCCAAATTCGTACTTCTCCCGATTTTGTCCTGGGTGACCCTACGTAAGCCATCAGCGTCCAATAATTTTCCAACATTCACATGTACTTTTCTAAGTTTGGAGCTATGCCGCTACTTTGCACGGTTGGCGAGTAAATGAAGAGTCTTTTTTTCCAGCTTTATTTGCATACGGGAACCGACATAGACAAGAACGGGCCTGAGAACAATAGTGAGCTCTTACAATGACAGCATTTCATGTTCCATGTGCGAGAAACAAAAAGTACAAAACCCAAGGTGGCACTTAGAACTGAGCCTTTTTTGGCCTATTTCCTTATTTCATGTTTTTTCTTGCCTTGTTGACTCTTCTTGTACTTTCGGTTGCTGACGGGGTGGGAGAAATTGGCACCATACGTATCCGCCAGCGGGGCCATCGGAAAGTTCGAAATTTGATCATTTCTGGGGGAAAAGCGTTTGCAAGCGAATGGAAGACAATTTTCAAATACGAACCCGAAAAAAGGGCAATTCTGGTCAGTGAAACCAGATATTTGACCGTTGATGAGAGTGGGCCGCTCGGTATTCTTCCAGAGTTCAGCAGTGGCTGGCTCGTGGGAAAATTGTATCGTGGACAAAGGCATGTGTCATATCTCCGAGACAGGGATTTCTATGTTTGTGGCGATGACACGATTGACTTCATTGGCAACTGCGACGGAGCACTACGGATCTCGTTATATTTCGAACCATACTCAGTGATGAATTTGTAAGGACTTTGAGCCTTGGCCTTTCTTGAGACCTTACAGTTTGCGGAAACGCAAACGAACTTTGCTCCAGAAGGTTTCTTTTAAAAACCTTTTGGCCTTTCACTGTTTTTCGAAAAATACGGAAAGAAAATCACTGCAAGTTAAACATTTTGGTGGGTATGGCCTTGTTTCTATAATGCAATCGATATGTTAGTATACACGGCCAATACACAGAACTGTTTGCGTGTAGCATTTCCTTTGAATGTTCTTACTCCTCATCATGGAATCATTACAACCATACTGTGACTGTCGTATAATGCATATTGGCCCTAGTTTAAGCTGAAATCCATAGAGGTTATGAGTAGGGCCTAGAATTCTTCCAGAGCAAGTATCTCGGCCAAGACTTACTGGGGCGGGTGAAGTTTGCTCACATTCAAAAGCTTCGATTCATATTCTGACCCAGATACAGTATCTTTTGGTGCTTCAATGAGTATTGGCTAATCAAAAATGATCCGGAGATGGGTAACTGCCAATTGGCAGATAAGTGCTAGTTCCCGCGAATTGCAGACCAACGTTATTATACTCCCCATGAATCCGCTTGTCGGCTGAGGCAGAAATTTCATCTATTTTTGGGGCGGAAGCAAAGAACGTAAAAAAACGTGTTCTTCCGGGATTTCGATGCAGAACAGGGGTATAAGTGGCATGGAAATAACCCTGATTGTTCAAAGCAACATCTTCCAAACCTAAATTTGTGAAAGTTACCAAGTACTCTTTTCTGCTACCAATCCACCCACAGATGAATCTTTTCATTTTCATTCCGTTTCTCTCTTTGGCTTGCGCTTACGATACCCTTCGCCCTGGTGCCATGTACATCTCCAAACTAGTGGGGATTCCTTCTCATCAAGGCTTGGAGGCAGAGGAGACTCGGGTCTTGGCCAGCAGAAAGCGCACTAGTTTTCACTATGACGCAAATGGTTCTTTGAAGCTAGCTGACGAGGACAAGTACTTGAGTATAACCGAAGAAGGGAAACTTGTTTTGGCCAATAAGCCACATTTCGGTTTTGAGTTGAAGGCAATCGATGGGCTAACTACAATGAGATCGATGAATTATAATGGGACCAATTTGTTTGAGCTTTGCGGCGACAATCTGGTAGGCTTCAGAAGCAAATGCGAGGGCGCAGAGAGAGCTGTGATTACATTCGAGGACATTCTTTCCCAGTAAAGGGTTTTGAAGATAATCCACAAGCGGAGACCATAAATTGCTCATTGTCAGAAAACTGATGTGGCAGCGTTATGGTGTAGTTCACAAGAAGAAGTCAAACGTCTAAATCTATTTCTTTTGAATCTTGGCCAAACATTTCTCCGTAGAAAAGATATACCCAAAAGACATCGATGGTACAACTAAATGAAAGTAAGGATAGTTGAGATGAAATTTTGAAGAGCCATTTTTTTGGATAAAAAGTAACAACTACATAATAGCGTTGATTATATGGAGGTCAAAAAATATAATAAAGTACAACCAACAGACGGTCGAAGGATGTAAAAGGTATATAAACCTTTTTGAATTTGGTATCCACAATTACCTTCAGTCAAAATATGTGATGAATTAATCGAAATAGTTAAAGAGATTCTCACCATAAAGCTGTTTCACACTTTTTTCCGCTCTTGCATATACGTTTCCATTTTTTCTCCTGGTCATTCACAGGTATTTTTTTCTCTTTTCATTTAATATCTCTATTGTTAACTTTACTCATGAGAATGCAAACGTAAAGAGCGATGACCTCTTGCAATCATTAATTCGTACGATTGGGCAATCCACACCTTTTACTGTGGGTTTTCCAGATTTCATGAGTTGGGCTGCATGAATTGAGAATTTCAATGGTACATCGTCTCTTTGGGCTATGCCGTATGCTAGAGGCTCTTACGTTTCAGATTCAGACCATTTTCAATTTTTGACAATTCTCAGGAAGTACAAAAACACTTTTCATTTCGTATCAGTCACCCACTTTATCTGATTGTTTCCATGCGCAATGCATGAAAGCGAAGATAGATAGTTTGTGACATTATGCTATTGTAATGCTCGATAAAATGGTACCCAGTTCCACATTTAGCCTTGACAATAGACAAAACACTGATCAACGTTTTCAATTTATCTTGGCAGTACAAAACAAATTGTGCTTTGCAGGATCCACATCTTAGAGCACGCACGGCAACAAGAAACATTCTCAAAAGCCAGACAAGAATGTGAGCCAAAAGACGCGTCGATATAATCATTATCCATGATTGCGCTTTGTGTCTGAGTACAGCCCTGGCCGTTGCAGATAGCCGAGAGCAAACTGCGCCAAATATCACCCTTCTCGGAGATAAAGGCGGAGTGCATCTGTCCATGTATACAAAACAGCATATTACAAAGCAACCACGGATTCTGGGGGCCATAAAGAGCCTTGGTGAGACTTTTCGAAACAGTGTTAGATTTGGACAACTGGATATCACACATACAATGTTGAAATTGATAATCTTTGTTTTTTTGTCGACTGTTTACGCACGCGAAGACACTGGGTACGGGCAGTTCCAGATAGTTAATATAGGTGACAACTCCATGAGTTTCCAGTTGGGAGTGCTGAACGGTGGATGTATCGCAGCAAAAAAAGGGGCCATCTTCAACTATTTCACGGAAGGGGTAGTGACGGTGTTTGTGACGGGAAATTACTTAGCTGTCGATGAAAAGGGCTATGTTGTTATCAGCGAGGACTATCAACCGGGCTTTCTTGTGAGTGATGAAAGGGGCCCTGGCGATCAAAGATTCTTAACCTATTATAAAGAGAAAATGTTTAAGGTCTGTCCCAACCAACGTGTCGGACTTAATGTCAATTGCGAAAACGGCAAAAAAGTGTTCATCTTGTATAGCGATTTCAACGAGTACCGATGAAGTTGAATATGATGATAGTTGAGTGTTTTTTAATAAATTTCTTTGTGTCGAAACGTTTGAAAACATGCACCCGCATCGTATCGATTGTCATAGAAAGCAAGAATCTATAGATTTTAATACGTCTTGAAATCAACTAAAGGGCAAACTGCCTGGTTCCGGAAATATTTTTCTTTTTTCGTAGGTGGGACAAGATTAGGGCTCTTATTAGTTATCCATATTCATTACCATGCCAGATCTGCTTCCATATAAGCACGGCTGGAACTTGCATCATTCTATGCGATATGCCGAGGGACAGGAATACGGCCAATTTGAACTTACTGTGGTATCATGAGTAGGATGGTTGTTGACACTCCGCCGGCTTTCTAATTAGTTTTGTCCGGTGAGAAACAAATAATAAATCGATAATTGCATAAGAAAGTCACGTGACCCCCAATATCTATATTAATATCAATTGTGGCGAGTTGGATCTGCATGAGTGAGTCAACTGTGTCAAGAAATGAATACTAATTCCGCGAATCACCCCACTGGAACCTCGCACCCAGCCTGAATTGCATAAAGCCGTAAGCCATATGTTCAAATCAGCCATTTCTAGAATAAAGCAATTCCGCCACATACACCAGAGTTTCACCAGATTTTCAACCAAAATGACAGAAAAACCAATGATCTTTGCCCCGCCCACGTACCAGTACGAAAAGGGCCATTTGAATGAATCAGACATTAGTAGCAACCCGCTCACCCAATTCAACCAATGGTTTCATGATGCACAGCAAACATTACCCAAAGATTCGTCTGCTATCCCGGAAAGCTGTGTCTTTTCCACGGCCAGATTGCCCGAGGGCAGGGTGCTGTCACGTGTAGTTCTTTTGAAGGAGTTGGACTCACACGGCTTCATTGTGTATTCGAACTGGGGCACGAGCAAAAAATCCAAAGATTTTGAAACAAACAAGCACGCGTCGCTCGCGTTTTTCTGGACCCATATCCAGCGGCAGGTACGCGTCGAAGGCGTGATGGAAAAGGTCACGCGTGAAACGTCTGAGCGGTACTTCAAGACGAGACCAAGAGGCTCCAAAATCGGCGCCTGGGCGTCGCCACAGCTGGCGCAGATCCAATCGAGAGACGAGTTAGATCAATTGTACAAGAAATACGAGGCTAAGTTCAAGGACTTGGCCGACGACGAGATTCCGTGCCCGGATTTCTGGGGCGGGGTCAGAATCGTTCCTTTAGAAATAGAGTTTTGGCAGGGAGGCGTTAGCAGATTGCATGACCGTCTTACCTTCACGAGAGACAAGATTAGCGACGACTGGGTGGTGAAGCGTATTCTGCCGTGAGCGGTCCCAAATGTGCTTGACATGGCCCACTCGTTAGACATACTTACTCGCGACAGCCGAGTGAGACATAGATAGATAGTGTATGACAATTCGTTGACGTGCCTGAGTAAATCACTTTAAAGCAGACGGGGAACGTCCTGTTATCGCGGCGAAGCTTCCATTACAGTGACATATGCATTGTCCATTTAGCTCAAAGCGCCCTTGTTTTAATTCTAGGTATCCGTCCGCATCTGGTTCTTGCTGCTTAACACGCTTTACACGCTTTAACAGGGATATCCAACAAATGTCATTGGAAAAGAGAGGCCATGCCACCACCAGGGCCTCGTTTGTTCCTCAGTATAGTGGCACTCTTTGCTGGTGACCTTTCGTGATCACAATACGCTCTTTAAACTCTACAACTCCCAATATAAAAAAAAAATACTTTTTCTCAATTCTATTCATATATTTAGTTCTAGTCATCCAGTTGCTCATTCCTGAGCAATTAGAACTTCTTGATGGTCTCGAAGAATGAGCTACCCTGGATCTCGGAAATCTCCAACTCCAAGGCAGATGGGCTTCTGGAACCGTCGCCACCAGCGAAAGTACCGGCACCGTATGGCGAAGAGCCGTGGACCTCGTCCAAGTTAGTGAGCTGGCCGAAAACCTTGGCGTAACCCAACGGCACGTAGATGATACCGTGGTGGACCAACACCGACAAGGCGTTGACAATGGTGGTCTCCTGTCCACCACCTGGGGTACCAGTGGAGACGAAGAAACCAGCGGCCTTACCCTGCAAGGCACCAGAGGCCCACAAGCCACCGGTGGAGTCCCAGAAGGTCTTCCATTGGGCTGGGTAGTTACCGAAACGGGTTGGAACACCGAACAAGAAGGCGTCGTAAGAAGTCAAGGTGTCCAAAGTGGCAATTGGGTAGCTTGGCTTGGCTGGGGCGTGCATCTTGGCCAAAACCTCGTCAGACAAGGTCTCTGGGATCTGGTAAATGTCAGCCTTACCGCCAGCGGCCTCGACACCCTTCTTCTGGGCCTCGGCCAAGGTGGCGACGTGGTGGTACATGGAGTAGATGATAATAGCGACTTTGGGGGCCATTTTGGATTGTGTTTGTGGTTGTAAACTGAAATTTGAACTCTGACCTGGGGCAATGTTGGAGGGTTTTATATGGATGCAAGTTTGCTCGGGCCCGCATGAGGTGCCGCGGTACTGAGGCTGCTGG
>JAKTVE010002760.1:48441-67088 GCA_030557065.1 Metschnikowia rubicola | reverse complement strand
TTACCCTGCAAGGCACCAGAGGCCCACAAGCCACCGGTGGAGTCCCAGAAGGTCTTCCATTGGGCTGGGTAGTTACCGAAACGGGTTGGAACACCGAACAAGAAGGCGTCGTAAGAAGTCAAGGTGTCCAAAGTGGCAATTGGGTAGCTTGGCTTGGCTGGGGCGTGCATCTTGGCCAAAACCTCGTCAGACAAGGTCTCTGGGATCTGGTAAATGTCAGCCTTACCGCCAGCGGCCTCGACACCCTTCTTCTGGGCCTCGGCCAAGGTGGCGACGTGGTGGTACATGGAGTAGATGATAATAGCGACTTTGGGGGCCATTTTGGATTGTGTTTGTGGTTGTAAACTGAAATTTGAACTCTGACCTGGGGCAATGTTGGAGGGTTTTATATGGATGCAAGTTTGCTCGGGCCCGCATGAGGTGCCGCGGTACTGAGGCTGCTGGGGCCGTAGCGCGGCCGAAATTATCAGACCCTTAGTAACAATTAGTAAAACAAACAGGTTTTGTGCAGGATTGCATCCTATTTTTGGGCCTGATTCCTGCAGAATGGTCTTAGTAATGCTGAGAAATCTTACGTTTTGGCCACAACCTGCGCCGCACCCGCATTCGAAGATCTTCTTTGTCATATCTTAGAAAGACCTCGTGCTGACAAGCCCTCTGTTTTTTTTTGCGCCTTCCCTTTTCACCTTTTAAGTTTGCGATCCCCAAAACAACACGACATTTTGTTTTTGTTTTTTTGTTTTCTTTCGCTGAACTTTTCCTCGTCAACACTTAGTTATTCCCCACAATGAAGGTTGCCATCATCTACTATTCCACCTACGGCCACATTGTTGCCATGGCCGAGGCCGTCAAGGCCGGTGTTGAGAAGACTGGCAAGGCTTCGAAAGTCACGATTTTCCAAGTCCAGGAAACCCTCCCTAAGGAAGTCTTGGACAAAATGCACGCCCCTGCTAAGCCCAGCTACCCTATCGCCACACAGGAAACCTTGACTGATTACGACGCCTTTGTTTTCGGCTACCCTACCAGATTCGGTAATTTGCCTGCGCAGTTGTCTGAGTACTTGGGACAAACCGGTGGCTTGTGGGCCTCTGGTGCCTTGCAGGGTAAGCCAGTCACGTTCTTCACGTCTGTCTCCTCTGCCTCTGGTGGCCAGGAAACTACCTTGAGAAACTTCCTTCCATACGTTGCCCACCACGGTTTGATCTACATTCCATTGGGCTATGGCGCTGCTTTCCCTGACTTGACCAACTTAGACGAAGTCCACGGTGGCTCTCCATACGGCGCGGCCACTCTTGCCGGAGCCGACGGCTCGAGACAGCCTTCCGTGTTGGAGAAGAGAATCGCGTCGACTCAAGGTGAGGTTTTTGCCAAGAGCGCCATCAAGTTTGTGCACACGAAGGAGGCACCCAAGGCTTCTGCTGCAGCTAAGACTTCTGACAAGACCGCTACCAAACCCGCGGAGAAGGTTGCAGAAAAGCCAGCGGCAAAGCCAGCTCAGGAGGCCAGAACGACCCAGAGCAAGCCCACGGCCCAGCTGGAAGAAAAGTCTGGTTGCGCTAAATGCGTTATCATGTAAAGCAAGCTGTTTTTCAAAAACTGTCTTGTGGCACATGATATTTGAGAGGGTTACGAGGTTAGAGTGATGTCCGCCACTGAGCGACGGGATGCTCAGAGCATAATTAGAAAATGTTAGTAATAGTAGAATAATAATAGTAATCAAGAGTTCAATCATCACATACCAAAAATAGGACGGAACGGCTCCCCAAAGTTGCCCTGTCTTAACCCTAGCGTGGCCCAATACTTATATCGCCCGCTTCTTCCACGAGGAAATCACACATGAAAAGAACTCTGAAATCGTTAATCTCTCAACAAACCGCACAAAGGGGGCTTTGGTCCATCCAGAAAGAATGGCCTGAAAAAATTAACGCAAAAACACTCATACTATGGAGTCCTTAACTTGTACACGCACCCTTAAGTGTAGCCGCCCAACCCAGGAGAATGATCCCGCCCGCATATCAGCTCTTGGGGTCTGCCGAAACGAACCACGATCTGGAAGACAAGAGCATCAGAGAACAAAAAAGTGTCACATGTCTCGCCAGGAAACACGTACCATTCTTTCATCAACGGTATAGGAGGTCTGCGCCACTTGAGATGAGCAATGTCTAGATCGAGCTGTTGACGAAAGAATGAGTAATCGAATGCAATTCCGAGAAAAGAAAGCACGACGTGTCCTCTTGGCCAACAAGAGCTTAAGTGTGCTCCCAAGCGCCGGAACCCGTCTTTTGCATTTCGGTCAACAAAGAAACAGAATTCTTTTTGCAGCCAAAAACGGGTTCTAATGGGAGTGGGACACCGCGTCCGGGGCTACAAAACGCAGTGGCTGCGAAGCTCTTGCTCACCAAAAATTCACCATCGTGCCTGGCCAAAAAGGCACAATACTCTTCACCAAACAATCGCTCATGACACAGACTTCGATCGGGCAATCTTAGGGAGGTACGGGTGTCTTAGCATCTTAGTAAGAATCGCTGGCAACGGGCCAGTGTCTCCTGGGCCCGAACCTTGCGGCTCTGGCCATTGACAAGGGGATGCCAGGTGTGCGTGTGATCAAGAAAAGAACTCACTGGGTGCCAAGTTGTAGATATTCACGTGTGTTTTTTCGTCGGAAAGTGGCGCTGGGCGCTGTATCCAATGGGCCAAGGCCGCAGGGGAGAAGCGTAGCGTTTAACTAACGGGCAAGTGATCGGAAGAGCCATCCCGTTGGAAAGAAAAAAAAAAATACGTGTAGATGTGGGAAGATGAATGGACAGATCAACGCGCGTCCCACACACACCCGTACCGTTTGTATGGATCCGGCATGCCGCGACACATGTGAGGAAACTCACCGACGATCCATTTAATTCACAGCGATTGTTATTCTTTTTTTATTTCCTTTATGATTTTCATTGTCACAGGCTTAATCAATTTTTTCTCAAACTTAAACTTTGGTTTGTGCTGATTTTCGCTCGATTGTTGATTCACTTACCACAGTGTTAATTACCCAACGCGCGTGTAAATTGGAGCGGTCATAAATTGCGATAGTAGCGGTGCAACGCATTTCGGTCAATGGAAAGGTTCACTGGGTATGAAATTAATGACTTCACCAAAATGGTAAGCTTGCTTTGTTCAGGTTGCGATTTCAGACTCGAACATCTGATATCCTCTTGTTCGTGTGGACAATGTATTGTTCGAGCACCACGTGAGGCACAATGGTTTCGACATGCGACCATATGGCCACAGTGACACTGACCTCGGTCTATATGTCAAGCTTTATGAAATTAGTTTCATGTGGACACACAGTATTTAGACCAATCAAAGGAAGTTATCAAAAATTGATACATAGCTTGTGTTCGAAAACGGTCAAAGTAGTAGTCATACCTGCGTGGAGATTGATGGCAGGTCTTGTTATTTCTATTCTGAAATCAAGACAGTAAAATCGGAGCAAAAAAACAGGGAGAGAAGACAATAAAAGCGGATGACCAAAAGCTTAAGTTTTTCTAAAGTCTTGTTGTCTCTCAGCTGCGAAGACAATGCTCATAAAGGCATGCAGAATACGCTGATGCATTGTTCATTAAAGCAGGCAAAATCAGATCAGAAAGGGTTAGAAATGAACAGGACCATGATTTTTATGCATAAATGCAATTTGAGCTTTTTTGAGATTATGCAAATGTTTACATTACTAGAAGATGACACTTCAAGTGAAGAGTTTTACACTACATAAACTTTCATTTATTCGTACAATCGATGCATATTGGACACCAACCTTAGGCCCTAAGCAATTGGGAAGGCCCCAGGCCCTATGCCCCATGTTTGCATATAATCAGCCCCGTGCACACATTGGGGGACCGTTAGCTGGTCTCTGCCGACCACATCAAACATGTTGATACCAATTTGAACAGTTTTCTCAAAACTGTCATGCTCTAACATCAAGCCTTTATTGCCGCGTTCTTGAGAAAACTCACGTACTCTCTGCTGGAGGCTTTCTTCAGTTTCTGAGCCCTGGCCCGCCGCTAAGGCCCAGTCGAGCGAGTCAAAGTCCCAAAGTACTGCCTGCATGCCAAAAAGGCGAAGTATTCCTCTCACTCGATTATCGATTCCGCCATAAGGGGGTCTGAACCATTTTGGAAGGTGGTTATGAGTCGCGTTCATCGCCCAAACTGACCATTGGATTTGCGCCACAATCTCCTCATTTGTGAGCGAGGGAAGAAACTTGTGTGACCACGTGTGTGACGCCATCACATGGCCTTTATCAGCCGTCTCTCTATAGACCTGAGGAAACCGGATCACATTCACCCCAATTGTGAAGAAGGTCACGGGGACGTCGATTTTTTTGATGAGATTCAATGTGAACGGAGTAGGACCATCGTCAAACGTCTGACTAAGCTTGGGACATGAAACCACATCTTCGGGCAAAACACAGGCCCAGCAGTCAAATGAGCATACGTCAATATTGTTGTATTCTGCATTACAATTACCCTGCGTATGGACCCAATTTTCCAGATTCTCTGGGAGCGTTGAAAAGTCAATGTAGTCCAAAGGGATATACGGTGGATCCATTCCTGGCCATTCAGTAAGACCAGTGAAATCAGTGAGCCATTGCGGGAATGAAAGTGGCTCCTCAAGAGCGAATGCTTCTGGAGTATCCAAAGGCCTGAAAGCCAGAACGGTTTCGGCAATGATAGATGCTCCTGCCGTGAAGATGTAAAGAAAAACAATCATCATTATGAATTTTCTTATGGGTGTAGAATTTTGTTTGTTATTCACAAATTAGTTATAAAAGTGGTGTGGGGGATAGTGGGTGCAAAAAGAATGTCTCAAAAATAATTGTCTCGCGCATCCTGCTCACGAAAAGAAACACAACGACAAAACGGATTCGAGGCAAAAAGAAGTGACCCAATTACAAAAGACTTATTAATGTCATCTTTTGCACTCGTATCAAACATCATTTCTATTGACCTATACATGCTTGTGGCACAATCCAAAAGTAGATGACCGGTCCAAAATACAATCTTGGAAGACTAGAAACGAAAATTCTATGCATCAACTAAACAGCAAAAAAGCACAATAAAGTCACACATATAAAACCAGGCCTGGTTCTCAGAGCGGTGGGATTTGTCCGTGTTGCAAACTTGGCCCGACATCACGTGACCCACACCAGTCATTTGAACCAGGACCAAATATACGTGGAGTAAAGCTCAACCAGAAAATAGGAAATAGTGAAAAAAAAACAGCCCTGCTGTTGAATTGAATAAATGCGCGACAAACTAAATGCCACTGGTTGAGCAAATCGACTGTTGTCGTGCAGTCACCAGGCGCTGGACTTTTGATTCGAGCAATTCTTGCTCGCATGTCATGACCTCAACAATTTGCGCCTGCGACAATTTGCGGAATTCGTTCGCGGTGTACGGGTTTGCTGTGATCGCAGGCCCATGGTCTGCAAACGCCTGTCTGACCTCCGTATTACACAATGAATCCGTGGTATTTAATTGGCGCAAGTGACGAAGCACCGCTGCCTCTTGCCGTCTTTCTAGCAAATCAATCGTTTGCCCAAGTGTGAATGAACGTGGCACATATTCCATTGTGCTTCTTTTCGGTGTGTTTTCCTCAGTGTGCATCTCGTGGCCTGCAAACAAAGCGCTGCTTAACGTAAAATAAAGATTGTTGACTTATGCGAACAATAGCTTTGAACTATCTGCAAATACTGAGAAGTGTTTTGCTTGAGTTCGAAAATTGGATCTTCCAGTTGTTTAGATTACCGAAATAACCTTATCCCATCATATTGAGGGGGGTCTATGCCGATACTTATATCCGGAACCACAGTGAATCTGGCCCGAGCTCTGAAACTGGCGAGTGTGGCGCGGAAAGAATGGGGGCGAGCAAAATAAGAAAACAATAAAAAAAAATAACAAATGCGCAATACAAATTGCTATAGCGGACATTCCCAATGGACTGCCGTGTATCCTTGGATCAAAATTGACTTCAGTGTAAATTTTACACAATTTCGGGGCAACAATTGCCATCTACTTCGAATGAGGAGAGCTTCTTTGGTGTTTGGAGGCAATTGGGGCCATGACGGAATTAAGGGCACGGTTCGCACGCGGTCTGGGCCCCAGTGGCCAGGCCCTGCTTTGCGGTTGCCTAATTTCACCAATGGTCAACAGGGGCTCTGCTGGGTTCACATATGGGCAAAAGGGGTCACTAGCATTGTAGGCGAATACCAAACAACACATACACGCCCACTGACTCAAATAGTTTCATCGAATATTGTGTCTCACTGGCGAGAGTCCTGCTCGCCTAAGTATTCATTAGGCATAACGAAATGGCTTTAAGTCATTAAAAAAGCAGTATCACTGACCATATTGACATGTGCTTCATCTCTTTTTATATTGCCTTCACGACCGAAATTATGGTGTCTTTACTTTTGAGCTAATAAGTAGAACACACTTGAGTCTCTCTAATGCGTGGCAATCCTAAGTTCACATGTCTTGCAAAACAACCTTATAGTTTTATGTAGGAAAAGCTTCATTGGATTTACGTAGAGCGGAATCCAGCTTTGTACCATTGATGCAAACAAACGCTACTGCCCGAGTGCATGACCAAGATACATAAGGTCAAGTATATTGAAGGGTGGAATACAATCAGCACATTCCACGAGCCGTTAACACATACTTCTGCGCCCACTTCAAGCCCGCCTCATCAACATGATTCAACAAATTCTCAAGTTTCTATTATTCATGTACTGAATCCTACACCACAATATATCCCTCATGCGAGCTTCTTCTCTGCCTCGGCAGACAAACGCACGCTCAACTCGATCTGCTCCTTTACCGCCCTCGTCAAGTACTCGATCATGATAATGTCCTGGTTGTGCGCCTGGAAGTGGTGCTTCAACGCATCCAAGTCGGACAAGATCGTGGGTCTGTTCAATAGGCTGTTGCTCAACGAGCGCAACATGTCAATGTCGGCGTCCGTGTGCGAGGCGGAGCCAATGGCGGCCAACACGGCGTCAATATGCGCCTGGACCGTCTTGATCTCACGTGACACGGTCAGCAACTGCTCAGCGTGCAACTGCACCGAGTTCTCCTTCAGCGTCAGTGTCTGCAGGATCGTGCCGAGGGCCAACTTCTCCGAGATGGTGGACGCGCCAACAGTGTGCGGGATTGGCGAGAAAATGTACAGTGTGTTGGTCGTGACGGTTTTCCATCCAATTTTTTGCACACGGCCTGGCTTGCCCAACGCGGCACCGATATATGTGGTCAAAGTAGGGAACTCAATCGAGTCGCCATTCAAGTACTTCACGTTGAGGTAAATCGCCGGGAACGGGTACGCTCTGTCGGCACCCTTCAGGTAGAAGTCGTGGATCAAGCCGGTAGAGGCATCGATCTGGCCTGCACAGTCAAACCAGCCCAAAACGGACTCCTTTGGGTGCGCCTTTTTGTATAACGAATATAACGCCTTGTGTTTGTGCTCCTCGATCGAAATGGCGTGGCCGGTCTCTTGGCACGGCACCATGAACGCGTCTCTGATTTCGACCTTGCTGCCGTCATCAGACCGCACGCCAAGCAACGTGCCGATGATTCTTGTGTTCTGCTCCAAAATCTGCTTAGACACGATTTCCAAGATCAGAAAAAGAGCCAGGTTGTGGATGAGCACATCCGCAGGAGATGCAGCAGCAGGCGCTGCAGGCGCAGCCACAGTGGGGCGGACCAAGTGCATGTATGTATTGGCCATTGTGTGCTGTTTGGCTGGTGTCTGTGTGGATATTCGATTTTGAGTATGCTATCAGATATTTTTTTCATGTCTTTTTCCTGTTGCCGCACGCAGGTCACGTGCGCGACCCTCGAAGCTTGTGTGGTGCGCGATGTCTGCCATTCTTGTCTGGCGAAGAATGCTGGAAAAATGTCACTATGCGTGAGGGGTGTGTGAGAGATGGAGGGGAAAAGTCACTAGACGAATATTTTGTTTGATTTGTGCTTTAGGAACTTTTGTGAATTTTCTTGAATTTTCGTTTTTTTTCTTCGATTTCTCACAACTGGCACAACCGAGAGAATCGCGATGATGCATAGTGCGGCACCAACGTCTATATTGTGATACAGTGATACAGTGGAACATGGTAAGCAGGATTCTGGTCAGAACATAACTTGACTATAGTCACTAAACGATTTTCGGGATTCATCTTTTTTCTCACCAAAACCGCACACCCTAAATGTTTGGGAATAAGCTGGGTACTATCTCATCCTTGGCTCTGAAAACGTGTAATCTTTATGAACAGGTTTTTACTGCTTTAGCAACACCAGGTGCGACCTCTTTAATAAATGCATGACCTGGAGCGCGTCAGCATATCAACACAAAGAGCGAATTTTAGGCGGTATGAGGGGCCTGGAGGTACCCAGCAACTTTACATTTGTCAACAAAAATCATACAGGAACTGCTGAAAGTTGTAGATGTTGAGCCACCCAATGACATTTCCACTTAGTCTTCCAAAGCGACCAGTGAGCCCCTGGCCGGCCAAGTTAAAAAGTTTGATTGGCTGCAATTGTTTTCGACGTGGAATTAGTTCAGTGTTCATTTCATAGGACCTGGCCAATAGTGCCTTTTGATCCCATACTCACTCTCGCAAGCTCACTTCACATCAGATGAGCTTCAAGTAACCCAGACCAGGGGTCAATTAGAGACTTCAACCGGTAGAATATCCCGTCAAATTTTGACTCATCAACAACAGTGGTGGTCGACGCTCGATGTCTTTGGCATAAAACGCACCCGACAGCAGACAGAAAGTCGCTTGTAAATGACGTTGTTTCAGCACGTGACAACCTATGCATCATGACGAGGAAACCTCAAATGCAGCTAGTCTTAATGATAAAAACGATATTTCGAGTTTCTTGGCACCCAAACAAATTTTCAAGACTTACGATGCCCACCACGATACCTAGCTTTGCAATTGTGACATGGGTCTTGAATATGCAAGGGAGTTTCGGGACTTGATCAGCGGCCTGGCTTCTATGATACCATAAAGGCGTGGACTTAAAGTCGAGTTGTCCTGATTGCTTTGTGAAATTCTTAATAGGTATCAAGCTACCAGGATTAATATGAAAAAAGGAAAAAACGGAAAAAAAAAACACTACATTTTTGAATTGCCTCATCCGAAAGTTGCGTCTGACCTCTCGTATCTGCTAGTCGATGTGCTTGACATTCCTCACATGCGTTTGCCAAGAAAATTCAATGAGGTACAGGCCTATCGCCGAGCGGGGGCAGTCGATTTTTCTCAACAGGCCATCGAGGGGCACCTCAATTGCGTGTATACCAGAATGTTTGGTGTTTTTGTACTAATCAGGGGACATTTCTTCGAAAACCAAGAGTAAATAGCACTGTAAATTGTCTACACGCTTCCTTTCGAAAACGGCAACACTCCATTTACAAGCCACCCGCGCAGGTAAGGCAAAGGAGAGATCCAGCTTTTCGGTGCAAGTCCCTACGTATTGCATCAATTGCAGCGACTTAATTGGTCACGGTAATCTGGGAAAATCTCCGGGCCGCATATGCAGCTTTTTCCGCGACATTTTGTTTTTTTGACTTTTTATGCACTTCGCATACAGTCTTCTCCATTGGTGAAAACGTTATTTGAGAGATGGCCGACTTTTCTGGAAGTCATAGTTATTCATGATCGGTGACTATACGATATTATGCGACAAAAACGATATACGATCTCTAATCATTCCAAATTTCTCGTTCCTACTTGGAGCCACTTCCCAAAATATCAATCATCAAAGTTACTTTCCCTTCTCTGTGCATACAGTCTGAGGCGTGGCGTGCATATTGCGTCTCTCATCCCGCAGATGCCCTATGCCCTTTGTCTTGTGCGATTATCTAATTCATCAAAGGTGTGAGGATCTGATGATTCCTGAAAAGCATCCTTCGTACTGATAAAATGCCAGCCCCAGCTCTCATTTTCAACTCCACCTATAGGCCAAGCCGCTCAAACAATCAAAGCCAGCTCTACCTCCAAGCCAATTTCTTTTCATTGATCTTTGAGATAATATTGCCTGCAGACAAATTGACGATTTAGCTTTCGTGCCTGGTCGTCCGCCTGAATATGCCGCTTGGGTCAATCCGGATCTCACGAAAACAACGCCCAAACGCATGAGAAAACGGGAGCCTTCGAAGGATGACTTTAAAGCAGATGAAACATATCTCAATTTTTCTTTTTTTGTTTCATTCGTTCTTTTCCCGATACTTGTGCATGTGTATAATTGGGAGTGTTTCGGCGGATTAATAGGTTTTTCTGTGATGGTGTACATCTTCAAATTGTCACGACAGTATTTTCGACGCCGCCGCATGCAGCGTGCCTTGGGCGGCACGACAATTACGAGGCTATTGCATGCAGAACACTTCGAGGCAAAAAGTTATCTACAGAATCTACCAGCATACACGGCTCGCTGATTGGCTATAAACTATGCAATGCACACCTGCCTTTTGTGAAGCCAATTAACGTTCGATTTTTCAAATCCGGTCCTCATGGATTGGATTCGCTTATATATGATCTGCGCCATGCTCGTATTGATCCCAATATTTCAATCCTTGGCAAAAAAACAACGTCTGGCCTAAACTTTTGACATGAGTGGCTTGACATATTTATTCTGGGCTTTTTTCCTTGGCCTTGGCTTGGCTGGAAAACCTACGAACTTAGAGTTTTACGGCGCAGGTTATCAATCCTTTTACGCATGTGGGTACTATATTGTGTTGAACCTCGAGTTTAGTGCCACTCCTTATGACTATTCGGTTTTCTGTACCAATCCAGCGGCCATTGCCACTTTAGTTGGTTGCTACGCAGATGAAATGAGAAACACTTCCGCAGATACCGCTTTCTGGCGCGACCAGTGTGAAACAATGTATCTCAATCCAATCACTTACGAGAATATAACCGATGGGTATCAGTTATTGCTTGAAGAAGGAGTTCCCATGGCCGATTTGGGTAATTATACTGCTGGCGAGCTTGATGTTCCAGTCATCGTGCCGAGAGAGGATGCTCTTGCAGCCATGGACTCTTACACCATGTGGCTTGGTAACTACAACAAGTCTGTTTACTACGGTGGAGCCGCCATTGCTTACTGGGGAATAACTTGTCTCCTTTCGGCTGTTGCTAACTGGGGCCTCATTCTCTTTCCGGGCCTCCGTCGTTCGTGTGACGGGAAGATTTCCAGGATTTGGAGAAAATATATCACTTTGCCAGCACTCGTGAGAAAAAAGAAAGCCACGACGCAGTCCTTCTTCAAAGTTTTGTCTTTCATTGTCCCATCTCGGCTTGAGTCGATTGTCATCTTCGGGTTTTTCTGGCTCTTGTTTATTCTCAATGCGGTCCATATCTATGCTGTGAAGAACGATACTGTTTTTGACCTGGAAAAATCTGCTCTCAACCGTTACGTAGCGGACAGAACCGGAATCATCTGTATAATCATCTTGCCCCTTTTGGTGTTGTTTGGCGGAAGAAACAATTTCTTGATGTGGGCTACCAGATGGAAGTTTGCAACCTTCATGACATACCACAGATGGATCGCGAGATTCGAGGTTCTCTTGGCCTTCATCCACAGTGTGTGTTTTTGGATGACTTTTGTCATTTACGGCGACGTTGCTGAAGAGTCCTCCGAAAATTATGTCGTGTGGGGAATCGTGGCAACGTTTTCGGGTGTGCTTATTTGCTTCCAGGGTCTTTTATTCTTGAGAAGACGGTGGTACGAGATTTTCTTGGTCCTCCATATCATTTTGGCCGCTTTCTTTGTGATTGGGTCCTGGTATCACGTATACGAGCTAGGATACTCTCAATTCATGTATGCCACTTTTGCCGTTTGGGCTTTTGACAGGATTGTGAGGGTCATCAGAATGGTGTTCTTTGGATTTCCCAAAGCGGAAATCTCGCTTTTCTCTGACGACACAATTAAGGTTGAGATTCCCAAACCGGCTCGGTGGAAGGCTATCCCTGGTGGTCACGCATATGTGTACTTCATGCACCTGTACCATTTCTGGCAATCCCATCCGTTCACTTACAACGAGCTGGACACACACGTGACGTTCTTCTGCAAAGTTAAATCCGGCGTCACCAAATCTCTCTTCAAGCACTTGAGTAGCTTACCCGGTAAATCTACACAAATGCGTGTGAGTGTTGAAGGACCATATGGGAAATCACACCCAATTAAGCACCACAGTGACGTGGTCTTTATTGCCGGCGGAAATGGAATACCAGGTCTTTATTCTGAGTTTGATCATTTGAATAAAGCAGCTGATAGCAAACAAAAGTTGAAATTAAAGTGGATCATCAGAGAGATCAAGTCTTTTGCATGGATGTGCAAGGAGTTCCAGAGATTCCAGCACACAAACGCGGAGATCACTGTATATGTGACCCGTCCAGATTTGATCGGTGGAACTGAGGAGTTGGTTTCGTTTTTGAGTGGCGATAACAGCTCAAACGAGGAGAAACCAACCGAGAAGGAGCCTGACTCAGATATTCTCGAACATGTGAGGAAAGAGTTTCCCTATATCACATTCAAAGAAGGGCGTCCGGAGCTACAAGACATTGTTGAAAGTGATATCAAGGAAGCAGGGCACAGTGTGGCCTTTGTCGTGTGTGGTACCTCATACATGGTCGATGAGGCAAGATACCAGGTGGTTTCTAACATTGACAGGACTAATAAGAGAGTCGACTTCTATGAGGCCCTCGAAGTATGGGCATGATTGTTTGATATGAGATTGAGACAAATGATATTACTTTTTAATTCTCTCTTTTTCAGTGCGAGAGTTTCTTATAGGCGTGATGAATATTATCAAATATTTGTATGATCCTCTTTTGCATACGTAATGGAGTGTGAAGAACCTCTTGTTCCTACAACAGACTTTTCCCTGAAGCACTGGCGGATCCGAGCTTTTGAGACTTATTTATTTTTCCTGGAAATTGACTCTGATCGAATCCTGTGTCACAGTGTAGCAGTATATTCATGGTGCTTTTGGCTCCCATGCCTTCTGGTCACTGGCCTCCATTGCCAGTCAAATACTGTATAAGTCTCGGCATACAGCAAGTCTTCAGCGTTTCCTAAGGAGCAGAAAAAAATTAGTAAACGTCTTTTTTTTTATCGTGCCCGCTGCCGTTGCGTGTTCCTAGACTCTTCGCGTATTGAATCTGAGCACGTAAGACTTTTAGTAGGGTTTTAGTAAGAATTGCCGGGGTATGGCCCAAAATATTCTTCGGAAAGAACTCCTCTTCACTTGATGTATCCAATCAAAGACAGGAGAGCCATATTTGCTTATTCCAGCTCTTCGTGGAACCCCTTCTTCATTGACAAGTCTAGCCAGCATTGCTGACATGCACCGAGGTTGACTCCTTGGTGTGGCAGCAGACGATGGTTGAGTTATTTTGTCTCGATTGGGTTCCAACTCTACCAACCATAAGAGGATTTAGTGCTCTCAGCTGGATTATCTAGCTAATGCTCGCCGCCTTCACAAGTGAGCCCTCTTGGCGAATTTCACAAACCGATTCAACCTTATTTAGGTTTTTCGAGCCGGCGTTAACCAGCACCAACATATTTCAGGAGCGATGAGGAACTTTATGGTCCTAGTTGCTATATTTAAATGCTGGTTATTAATTGTCTGTTTTATATTTAATTAATTATCCCTTGTTGGGTGGCTGTTGGCTTTGTATAATGATGTCTGTGTAGTCCAAGGCAACGTTGCTTACATCCAGAATAATGTTCGTCAAGAACTCAAACTCAAAAAGACATTATATAACTGAAAATTATAAATTCACCAGATGGACGTAGAGCCTCTGTGATGATCATTTGAACAGAAGTTTTCATTGGCATAATCATGTAGACGTTATATTTCACTGTGCCCGCTATAAACATACTTTATCGCGCGGAAACTCAATCAGCAATCCCGTGAAGGGGAATCCTCAGTTCGTTTGTCATTCTATATGGATCAACACAGGTGGCAGTGTCACCTGACTTTGTGAGATCAACTCAGAGGTGGGGTTGCAGTCTGCAAGACAAGATAATATACTTGTGCAAACGGTTCTTTTCCACCTACACCCGAACATACGTTTGCAAGCAGCTATAGAGCGAATCACTGGACGGCAATTGCTCATAATTTTGTCGCACATATTGGCATGTGAAATTTGAAAATCTGCGGAACACCGCCTAGCAACAAGTTTGGAACAATAGTTCGAGAGCAGCGAGTTTAGGGACTAATTTGCTGGCATAGGTAATGGGAAAGAGGAGAAATTACTACCACGGGCGTTGACAACTTTCCGTACTACAGAAAGTTTTGGTAAAGACTACACATGAAAAAGTGGCGTGAGTCGCCTTTGTTCCCTACCTGATGTCATATGTTGTCCGATTATCGGAGATCGGACGAGTCCTCATTTCGCGATCTGCCAAACGTAAAACCAGTATTTCTCTCCAAATTACTGTCTGGGAAGTACACACCACACATGTCCACGGCTATTTTCCAGTCTAGTTCCTCTTTTGACCAGATATTCCTGAGTCAGCTGATTTCATTCTGATGCGAAACAAGAAGTGTGCTTAAAGCCATGTTGTTGTTTTTTTTTCCTCATTGTGCAGCGATTATCACATTATGCAGTCCGCGGTTATGATCGTAAGGTTGACTTCGCTTTTCTGGAATTATCAAAAAAATCAGTCGCGAGCATCATTGGGGATTTCCGCCATCAAGCAGAACGCTAAGTCGCTCAAAAATGCGAGAAAAGGTATGATTTTTCTTTTCGATTTCTCTTTATTTCAAACCTTGAAATTGCAACTTCTCGCTAAAATCCAGATTACCAGTTGCTAAAAAAAACACACAACTCCTGAGCCATGTTCTTCGACGCCCACCATCGCTTGCCTCGTCGAGCCGCACCTAATGCAGTGCTCAAATGCAGGAACAGGCCTTTGAAAAGCGTAGATCTGCCCTGGGATCAGAATCGAACGGTCTAGCCTATGCTTTTTATAGACTCGTGCTCATGCTCTTGGTTGTGATGATTGATCTTTGATCATAATACGCTCAACCAAGCTTTACCACTTATGGCTTGGAGGGCCTTCAAAGGGTGCCGCCATGACTCGCCCGCGCGTACCTTGCATGAAGTTTTTCTGGGCATTACAATTACGAGCTTTCCCTTGCAGGTTTTCATAAATCCACCAATAATCTCTCTCATCTATTCTCATTGGTGCCGTATGTGAGGGCTCATTTGCTTGTAATGCAGTCTTGAAACCAAACCCCAATGACGTGCGGCCAATTCACACGGGATTTTGGCTATGTATATAAATGCACCGATTTCTCTTTAGTTTAGTTCTTTGAAACATTGAAACCAATCATAAAACCGATTGTGCATCACGAAAAATCTTGGTGACATGACTCGCTTATCATTTCTCTTCTTGGCCTTTTTCCTTGGCTTGGGACTCGCCAAAAAATTCTCGACTTTACCTTACTATGGCGAAGGCTATCAATCGTTCTACGCATGTGGATATTATGTGATATCGAATGTCAAGTATAGCACAAAGAAATACGACTATTCTGTTTTCTGCACAAACCCGAAAGCCATCGCTACCTTGATTGGATGCTACGCTTATGAGCATAGGAACACTTCAGCCGGTACAGCCTTCTGGCGCGAGAAATGTGAGACGCAGAAATCCCCAATAACATACGAGAATATAACCGATGGATACAATTTTTTGCTTGCAGAAGGTGTTCCTTTGGCCCAATTAGGCAATTACACAGCCGGTGAACTCGACGTTCCTGTCATTGTGCCAAAAGCAAAAGCCGTTGCCGCCATGGACACCTACAAGATGTGGCTTGGCAACTACAATTTGTCTGTTTACTATGGTGCTGGTGCCTTGGCTTACTGGGGCCTTGTGTGCATCGTCACTGGTATCGCCAACTGGAGTTTGATTCTTTTTCCCGGACTTCGTCGCGTTTTCGATGGCAAGATTTCAAGGTTTTGGAGAAAGTACGTATCGTTGCCAGCTCTTGTCCGCAGGAAGAAGGCTACAACTCAACCTTTTGTAAAAGTTCTTAAATTTTTTGTTCCTTCGCGTTTAGAGTCACTTATCATACTCGGACTCTTCTGGATTTTGTTCGTCCTAAACGCAGTCAACATCTATAAAGTCAAAGAAAACACAATTTTTGACCTGGATGTGGCCGCATTCAATCGTTATGTGGCTGACAGAACTGGAATCATTTGTGTTTTGGTGATGCCTCTCATGATCTTGTTTGGTGGGCGTAACAACATTTTGATGTGGATCACTAGGTGGAAATTCGCCACTTGTATGGCTTACCACAGATGGATAGGCCGATTTGTGGTGCTTTTGGCGTTCATTCATAGTGTCTGTTTCTGGAGAACTTTTCAGCTAGCACATGAGGTTGCCGAAGAGTCTGCAGAGACGTATGTTGTGTGGGGAATAGTTGCCACTTTCTGTGGTGTTCTTATTTGCTTCCAGAGTCTTCTCATTTTGAGGAGACATTTCTATGAGGCTTTCCTCTTCATTTACATTTTGTTGGCGGCTTTCTTTATTATCGGCGCTTGGTATCACGTTTACGAACTCGGCTACATACAGATCATGTACGCCACAATTGCAGTTTGGGCCGTTGACAGACTAGTACGCATCATTCGAGTGGTTTACTTTGGGTTTCCAAAAGCAAAGATTTCCCTCTATTCTGACGACACGCTTAAAGTCGACGTTCCAAAACCAGCTCGGTGGAAAGCGATTCCGGGCGGCCCTGCGTACGTTTACTTCATGCATCTGTATCAATTCTGGCAGTCCCACCCATTCACCTACAACGAGCTGGCCACACATGTCACTTTCTTTTGTAAAGTTAAAACAGGTGTTACGAAGTCCCTTTATAAGCATTTAATGAAAACGCCAGGAAAAAGCACATCCATGAGAGTTGGTGTTGAGGGCCCCTATGGCGAGTCGCTTTTTGTCAAGCACCACAGCGATGTGGTATTTGTGGCTGCGGGAAGCGGGATTCCCGGTCTTTATTCTGAGTTTGAACACTTGCATAAATCCGCAAATGGCAAACAAAAACTCAAGTTAAAATGGGTTATCAGAGAAATCAAGTCGTTGGCTTGGATGTACCACGAGTTCCAGAAATTCCGCCACTCCAACGCCGAAATCACCGTTTATGTGACTCGCCCGGATTTGATTGGTGGGACTGCAGAACTAGAGAGTCTCCTCGGCTCGGACGGAAGCTCAAGCGAGGAGAAGAGGAGCGAAAAAGACAATGAGATCGATATTTTGGCCCTGGTGCAGAATGAGTTACCCCACATCACTTTCAGAGAGGGCCGTCCAGACTTGAAAGAGATTGTTGAAAATGACATTGACGAGGCCAATCACAGCGTGGCATTTATAGTCTGTGGCACTCCGCAAATGGTGGACGATGTTAGGTACCAGGTTGTATCGAACATAGACAAGACTAAAAAGAGGGTCGACTTTTACGAGGCCCTCGAAGTCTGGGCTTAGGGCTTAGGGCTCGCCCATACACACATATAGAAAAATTTATATTTCATAATGTTCATGTGCTCACAAGAATGGATTATCCGGTAAGTTTATGCGACTCTTTTATCATAATATTGCTGATCCCAAGATTGTCTTTATCATACTGCTCAGAATCTCGATTATTTCTTCATCTGGCAAGACCGCTGGCAATGCAGGTAAGTCATAATCAAATAACAAGTTTTTTTATTTATCGCAAATGTATAGTTTTTGTGCACAATTGCCATAGTAATGGGCTTTTTAGACATACTTCGAGCGTGCAAAGTTTCATTGGCATTGCGAAAAAGTTCCAGCCGAGACAGTGCAGTTTAGCTTAGAGCCATGAATAGACAGTGTTGCGAAAAAAACCCCAAGCGCAGTTTTTCATTTGATGCATTTTTCTCTTTTCTGAAAACTGTGCCTGCTTTCTATTCACATTCCTAGATTGTATATGGTTTAACTTTCCTAGTTTGATTGTTCATGCGCAAATTTTTGGAAATGAAGGCAAAGATTTTTTGCTCGAAACGCCTCAAATCAAAGGTCATTTTGCAAGACGTTGGGGTCGTTAAACTAAAGCATGAATCATGATCATCGTGGTATAAAATCAGCCTACCATGTCTGCCCACCTAGTTTTCGTTTTTCTTCATCGAGAAGTGGACAATTTACGCCAATCTACAAATTTTCTCTCGGAAGTTCTTTCAAATTTCTTCAAGATACAAAAAATCCAAAAGTACAGGTTTGTCAGTTTCTCCACCGCGCAATTGCTTCGCGCAGTATCACTCACCTGCGTGCACGCACATGTGACATGCTCATTGTCTACGGCAGAATTTATCTATAGTCAAGTACGATAACACCTTTCGCTCGTCGATGCAAAAAGCCCGTCCACAGCAGTTCCACAACACGTGGCTTTTTTCGGAAGATGCGTTTTTCCGTCGCTGTCCCTCGCGCAAGCAAATGACCGTGCCGCAGGATCTCCGTGTGCGAGAGCTGATATATGCGTTTTTGCTTAAGTTAGGCGCCGAGTTGAAGCTCGATGGGCGCACGATTCTCGCCGCCACAATCTATATTAATCGGTTTTATATGCGCTCGCCGATCACAACCTCG
>JAKTVE010002760.1:29449-48421 GCA_030557065.1 Metschnikowia rubicola | reverse complement strand
CTTTCAGAGAGGGCCGTCCAGACTTGAAAGAGATTGTTGAAAATGACATTGACGAGGCCAATCACAGCGTGGCATTTATAGTCTGTGGCACTCCGCAAATGGTGGACGATGTTAGGTACCAGGTTGTATCGAACATAGACAAGACTAAAAAGAGGGTCGACTTTTACGAGGCCCTCGAAGTCTGGGCTTAGGGCTTAGGGCTCGCTCATACACACGTAAAGGAGAATTAGTATTCCAAAATATTCATGTGTTCATAAGAAAGGATTAACTTATAAATTTAATCGACTTATTTCCCCTTTGTACAGCGGGTCTTGAGTCTGTCGCTGAAATGCTGCTTACGGATTCAACTATCCCTTCGTCTGGCAAGGCCGCTGGGTAATGTGGGTAGGTCATAATCAAGTAACGTTCTTTATTTATTGCAAATGTATAGTTTATGTGCACAATTGCCATAGTGATGGGCTTTTTAGACATACTTCGAGCGTGCAAAATGGTTTTTTGTCATTACGAAGGATTTCCAGCTGAGACAGTTCAGTTCAGCTTAGAGCCATGAGTAGAGACAATGTTGCGAAAACCCCCCAAACGCAGTCTTATACTTAATTCATTCTTTTTTTTTTCCCCGAAAACTGTGCCTACGTCTCATATATATGCCTAGATTGTAGTTTAACTTTTTTGGTTTGACTGTTCATGTGCAAATTTTTGAAAAATAACAAATCTGGACTTCTTTGTTTGAAAACCAAAGTAAAGTGTGAGTCTCGCCAAAACATGAGTCCGTAAAACTAAAGCATGAACAATTATCGATGCGGTATAAAATCAGTCAGCCATATTTACCCATGTACTTTACATTTTCCTTCACCAAGAAAAAAACAATTTTCGTCAAATAACAAATTTTCCCTCGAAAAGTCTCTTAAATTTCTCAATAGTACAATAAATCCGGAAATTGCAGGTTTGTTCGTTTCCCTTTTCCATCGCGCGATTGCTTCGCGCAATATCACCTAACTCACCTGCCTGCACGCACATATAATGTGACATGCTCATTGTCTACGGCAGAATTTATCTATAGTCAAGTACGATAACACCTTTCGCTCGTCGATGCAAAAAGCCCGTCCACAGCAGTTCCACAACACGTGGCTTTTTTCGGAAGATGCGTTTTTCCGTCGCTGTCCCTCGCGCAAGCAAATGACCGTGCCGCAGGATCTCCGTGTGCGAGAGCTGATATATGCGTTTTTGCTTAAGTTAGGCGCCGAGTTGAAGCTCGATGGGCGCACGATTCTCGCCGCCACAATCTATATTAATCGGTTTTATATGCGCTCGCCGATCACAACCTCGAAATACTTTGTGGCGTGTGCCGCAGTGGCCATTAGTTGCAAGCTTCATGACACGTACCGGCCGCCCGATAAGATCGCGCTAACAGGGTGTACCATCAAGAATCCGGGCAAGAAAGTCGACCAGCACAGCAGCCTTTTCTGGCAGTGGCGTGACCAGCTTTTGTATCGCGAGGAGCTCATTTTAAAGTTGCTCAATTTTGAATTGGACGTGGAGCTCCCTTACGATTTTGTTGACAGCCTATTGGCAGACCAGAGCGACATGCTGAAGGACGGGTTTTACGTCAAGTTGGGTGACATTGTGAAAAACACTGTTGCGAAAATCGAGCTCGTCAGCGCTTTGCCCGTTTTGGTGTGCTACGACATGCGTACTTTATTTGGCACCATGCTTATATTGACGCTAAGGGAAGCCCAGAACCGCTTCGACGACATCGGGCCCCTTCGCTTGCCTGCAGGCTACTTGGAGAACAAATTGCATACTTCCATGACCGAGTGCTTTAAGTGCTATCAGTACTTGCTCAAGCTCAAGGCGATTTGCGAAGACCCGAAGCTACCGAGCCACAAAAACGTCGCCAGCAGAATTGCTAGCATGGACAAAACACAGTTTTACGCCGCAGCCGGCACGGAAATGCCAGCATGACCTCTTGTCATTTTCATTGGTCACGGGCATTGCCCTCATGTATCATAGAATTGCATCAACGAAGTACCACAATTCATCATTATTGCTCCTTATCATCTTCGTCATTATGTTGCACGCTCTTTGGCTCTTCATCCACCTGATCTCGCTTTAAATCATTCGGCTTCTTCTCTTCTATATCTGCCGGGTGCCCCGAATTCGAGTGGGCTGGATCAGGCAAAGTTGCGTTGGCTGGGTTCGGTGCGCCACTCGCAGACTCATTCTGTTTTGACAGTTCGTTGTCCTTCGAAGTCTCTTCCAGACCGCCATTATCTGCAACACTCACCTCAACTTTTGTGGCCTTTGTTCCCATGGCCTCGTCAGGGCCGTTCCCCTTGGCCAAGCTGTCTTCCTCAGGTTTATCAGGCGTCTCACGAGAAGCATAACGTCCTATAATTAATTGCTCATCTTCATTCGCCCGTCCATCTGTGTTTACTCCTGCGAGCGTGCCGAGTCTCTCTTCGATCTCATCCTTATGTGCCTCCGCATACTGTAGATACTGCAGCAAATCTTCGTCTACTAGGCTGTCTTCGTACTTGAGGTTATAGGGCAAAACGCTTTTCAACTCTGCCGGCGGCACGACCTGCACGCCCTTATCAGCATCTGACTTTTCATCCTCTTGAAGCTGGAGCACGAGATGGTCATTTTTCGTAGAATTATGCGCGTGGTGTTGGAAAACAGAATAGCTGTCTTCGCCATCAATAGGAGTAGGGTGGAACTTTTTTAGTTTATGCACAGCCAGCAAATCGTCCTGGATACAGGTGTTCACATACTTCATATTCTGCCCTAGCTTCAAGTCCTTTTCCGCCAAGTATGCAAGCCACGAGATCTTATCGTTGGCCGTGATCTCGTCTTCGTCAAGATCATCGAGTTCGCTTTTGTCTGTTTTCCCAGATTCCTCGCCTTGTTTGAGCTGATTGAAGTATTCCTGGCGTTCTCTCAAGCGGCGCTTTTTCCGTTCCTGATCGGTTTCCGACGAGGTGTCGATTTTTCGTTTTTCAGCCAAGTTAGCCAATAACGATGAAGGCACCGCACTTAGCCGCTTGCTGACGGCAAAAGTATCGCTATACCTGACCCAATTCTTAAACGACTCAATCGATTTGGTATTCTTCCTGCCTTCAGGATCATTGACCGCCATCGGCTTAAGGAAACCAAGATCTAGTAGCGCTTCCGCCACATCCTGTGCGGTCATCTCGTTGACGCTGCTTGTACGGGCCACAGCAAACTTCTTTGCCTTCCCAATCACCAATTCTAGATGCTTTATGTATAAGTCCGTGACTGTATGGAGAACCAGCGGCTTGCACTTATCGAACCCCGCCGATTTGAGGATTTGTGCGATCAGTATTCGGAGCAACGCAAAGAAAAACGCATCCTCCATATTAACGAGTGTATAAATGTTGAGTGAAGAAAAGTCGACCTGCTTTTGAGTGAGCAGAGGCACGTTCGTTTGTTTGGGTGCCGACACTGTGTGCAGGACATTAAGTTCAGCAACATGTGCCAAACACGAACACTGGCCAGACACAAGGCAGGGTCCTGGAAAAAGTTTGAGATGATTACGAGTGTTTGCTTAAAAGCCCTTCTGGCTTTTTTTGCGCCTGAAAGTCGTTGGTGTGTACGATTGTCTGTGATGGAAAATGAAGAGAAATGGGCGCACTGTGCGGAATCAGCGCTGTTGCAGCCGGTTAATACTGAGGCCAGATCATACACCCACCCCAGCGAGGCCTGCTGACGAGGATCTTGGTTAAAAGTTATTTTTCAAATTTGTGCGATATGATCCTTACCACATCAAAAAAAACAAAGATTTGCTCCTCAAAAAGCTCCTTTCTGCACTGTGTGTATTGTCGCTTTAAAGAAGTGATTCTCGTCGGCAGGTTTTACTTTTCCTGCCAATCCCAAAGATGGGGATATCTATTTTGGCTTTTCTTTTTTTAGCAGAAAGATTGATCTCTACATGAAATATAGTCATTTTTGGATATAATAGTTCGATTCAGACTGTATCTGGCCAGACAATTCCGATATGGCATTAGATGGCCGTATATCTGCCTAATTTCGACTGTAGTACACTGATATTTCAGCCTGATTGATTTCACGGAAGTCAAAGCATCATTCTCAGATTAGAGGATTTCGGAATACAGACGCAGGGTGATAATATCATGTGTCTGAGCAAGCATAAGATGTGTTCCGAAAGAGTATTCTAGCACCGCGAAAAACGCAGCGAAGCAAACGAATCGCTTGGAATAGTCTCCAGGAATATCTTCTACCACCACAGACAATGAAAACTTACCAAAAGCAGCCATTCTCCAGCGCTGATGGTAACATATCTTCTAGTGTATTAGCCTATACCGTTACAAACCCTGCTGCAAGCGTTCAGAAATCTTCTTGGACGCAAACGACAATGCGTTGAATAGTCCCTTCTCCGAGAGATCGATATTGAGGTTCATGTCGTTGGCGACGGCAGAGCCCGAGGGCGGATTCGTCACGCGGCTCACAATAATGGCCGGGTCGATCTCGATGATGATGCCGTCGTCAATTGTCTCGTCCATGCACAAGCATACCATGTCGTACTTCAGCAAGACTGTCGTTTTGTCCAAAGTATTGCCCAACAAGATTGTCAATGCCTCGTGGATATTGTTGGTCAAAGAGAAAAGCATCAGCTCGTTCTCCAGCACCGCCAGCACAATCACAAGGATCACATCGTTTGTCTGTTTGTACGTGATCAAGTGGTTATCATACAAAAGCACGTCCTGGTGCTGTTTGTGGATCTTGCCATACACGGCTTTTTCGAACGCGGCCTGCTGCTGCGATGTTTGGTAGCTCTGCGGCGTGTCTGCTAGCTGGTAATATTTGGCGTATAGCCGCTGGCCCTCGGGCCCAAGAATAAGTGCCGCAGAAACCGTGTAGAGAGAAATGTTGAGCGACATGGGGCGGGGTTTATGTGTATCCGGAAGACGTTTGGTGTGATTGGTATATAGTGGGGCTGTCGTGTTCAAATCCGCACGCGTGCGCGAACCAGATATGTGGAACGATAAGATCAGTTTAGAAGGAGTCGGATTAGGCCTTTTTATTGATAAAAATTTTCATTAGGGAGAAATTTTACAATGTATGAGCGCACGAATCAAAATATCAAATTCAGATAGAGCTGCATTGGTGACTTTTGCCGGAATTGATGGTGGTCATGATTACCGTAGTTACTCAGTCTGTATCACGTGATGCGTGCTTGGGTCTGTTGGAGTCAGACATTGAAGGTTGCCCAATACCGATATTAGAGTAAATACAGAGTCATTTTATTCTTCCCGGAGATCATAAAAAATACAAAATTGAAGAATCGAGCCAATAAACAAGAAAACGTGCGGGAAGTCGTCGATAGTTTCTCGGCCCTGACGACACTTGGCTTCGACTGCAAAATGATAGTACTTACGAGGTGGCCTTTAACGGCTTTAAATTGACCCTAAATGGGTTTCCAAAATTGGTCACATACACGGAATTGTTGAAACGTATACACGTCTAGCATAGTTTTCCCATGTATCTGGATACCGGAAATGATTGTGTGGGATCGTCTCTTGCGCGAGATTAACATGCATAATGATAATTGTTCATATGTTCTATACTTGAGTCATATGAGCACGCCAAAAACGCGTCTTTATTTTAGTCTGTTTAGTACAATCACTTTTTCTCATGCACCTACCAACCTGAACACGAACTCGAGAATGGCTTTTTGGAACGGGTTTCTCGCGTAAAAGTCCTCTGTCAATCCCATAGAGGTGAACCCGTTTTTTTGCTGGCTAGCCACGCTTTTGAAACCGTAGACAAAGTTCACAGTCAACCCGAGAATCAAGCCGAGGGCAACGATAAGCGGACCCAAAATGCTATCTAAATGCTTGTCGGATCTTTCCATGATGATGTTTCTTCTCTTGAGGAATATGTGGTAGCCCCAGAAACCCGAGAAAAGAGTCAAGGCAAAGTAGATGTATGCCAAGTACTCAGCCAATTGGGTCGAGTTCGCTCTGCTGGTCGACGAGTAGATGATGAAAGTGAGCGTCGAAAGCAACGTGGTCACATGCAACCACCTGTTGAACGTACGCTCATTTGCCAACCACACTTTTGGCTCGATTTTGAGCGGGCCGGCATTTTTGATGTAGGTGCTAGGCTTGGCTACGCCAGCGGGTAAATCAATTTCCTCGTCTTCGGAGTCTGCATCGAGCAATTTTGAGAATGTTGAGGGAAGCTTGAAGAGCTTGCTGGTGAACCCTCTCTCGACCTCATCTTCAAAGTCTTCATCCGACGATTGATCGTCCAAATCGACGCCCGAAGCGGCATCTGGCTCCTCACCGGTTTCCTGTACCATTGCCAAATCCTCTGCATGGGAGGATTTTCTTTGCGCATCAATCATCATCTCAGAACCAGAAAAAGATTTCGATCTAGGGGCGAAATTCGGCGACGCCGAGTTGGCCAACATGGATTTGAATTTCTTCAAGTTGTCTTCGTCATTCTGCAACTTCGCCATTTTTTCTCTGGTGTCGAGGAACGCCCGTTCGGGGTCAAAGGTCATGTCTGCCTCCAACTCATTGAACCAGAACGGAATATTGTCCAATTTGTCGTCTTCCAAAAACAAAGACCCAATTCCATGAATGAATTTAGAAAAATGTGGAATCTCCTTCACGAGATGCGACTGCACCAAGTCCTCAATCCAAAGGATCTTCTTGCCTCTCCTCTTCGTCCGGACTTTGACTTCCAATTCTGCATATGGGAATTTTACAAACTCGCCCTTTCTCAAAAGAGACAATGGGTTATTCACCTTGGAATCAATGTCCGTTCTGTGCCACTTACTGGGATCTCTGATTGGCCTTTGTGCGTCGAATGCGTCCTCACGAATAAAGTATATGTCTGAGTCTATCACCACGCGGACCTTGTCATCTCCAGGAATCTGGAATGCGGTTCTCTTGTAGGTTGTTCTGAGACATGGCTGCACATGAGTTTCCTCAATGTATTTCGTAAAACTTTCAATGTGTTTTCTCGCAACCTCGATCTCCTCAGGGGTCTTGCCCTTTTTCTTTAGTTTGTTCAAGTACTTCGTGGTGTTGAAAGTGCCATTCACAAACGAGTCCAAGTATTTTTCCTTCAATGTGAATTTCTCGTCAACATCATACGTCTCCGAGTGTTTCTCAAACGCCTTTTTCTCGATCGATATGTCGGGTTTCTCATACAATGGCCCGATCCACTTGATCCGCAAAGTGGACGCGTTGGGTGACTTGGTCAACTTGTTATTGTACAAATCGAAGTTCTCGTTGTCAAAATAGAGACAATTGATGGTAGGGTCGTTTTTCGCAAAACGCGACACTTCATCATCGTCGTCGTCGTCATCGTCGTCATCGTCATAGTAGTTGTTTTTCGAGTTGTAGATTAGGACAGGAAGATGGCGCAAGATGTTGGCCTTGACTTCCATCAAATTGTCCGGATGCACCCAGAATTTGAACAGCTGGTACTCCTCCACGGTTTCGTCGTTAAAAGACGACAATTTGGACAACGACTGGTCAACATCGTAGTTGTCACGCAAAAACTGAAACAACGCAGAGATCTTGAACAAAAGAGGCGAATAGTCTTCTGAATGGAAGGGTAAAGTTTTCAAACGAACATTCAACAAAGGTTTCACCGAATAGGCTGGGTGCAAGCGGTCGTGCTTCTTGACAATCTTCGTGAAGCCAGTATAGTTCAATCTTTGGAAATGGTTCAATTCTTGCGTCAAATTCAACACCAGTTCCAACGAGGCAGTGAATTTCAGCACGTCGAAGTTCGCAGATACAGACTCCGTTTGCGCCTGTAGCTCATTCAACTGCTCGTTCAAATCGTCGTAGGTGTTGATCTGAAAAGTGTACACTTTCTCCAAATCAGAGTCTAACGCACTAACGAAATTCTGCTCGTCTTTCTCAGTCCAAGCATTCTTGATGATCACTTCCTCCTTCAAGAGTTTTTTCAATTTGTTATAACTGAGGTAGTAGTCTTTCCACGGCTCATAAATTTCCCGACCAAGCTTGCTCTCAAAAAGCATCTTTTGCTGGTCCGTTGATTTCTCACCGTTGGTGGCTTCAGACATGGTGATTTCCTAGTCAGAAAAGAATCAATTGGGATATCGAACTAGGCTCAGTAGGCAAATAGGAAATGAGGCTTTTCAAGAGAGAAACAAATTCTGCGGCGATCTGGAAAAAAACTCTTGCTTGTATGGGGCTGACGAGTGGGTCAATCAATTTCCTGGCTCAGATTCGTATTGCAATTGGAAGATATCTGCGTGCAGTATGCACTGTGCAGAGCGAAGATAACCACGTGGGATAATAATCCGACCGACTCCGAGGCAGATTGCACCACGCACACGCGAAACGTATAACGAAAGAAGGGCGAGAGCCTAGAGGTGGCGATCCATATCCACAAATTTCTTTAGAAAACCGAAAAAGAGTTTTTTATTGGAAAAAAACGATTTATCTGTGTATTTCGGTACTAGGCGAAGTGTTTTGAGACTGTTTATGAGCTGAATGCTTTCATTACCTCGTTTCCGTTCCTCGGTGTACAGTGGTCTAAGGGGCTTAAAAAGACAGTGTTGGACCCGGATCGATTGAGTCTTCTACTAAACTTTTCCACCCCCACTTTGCGAGTCCCGCAGTTTTGGGTGACTTTTACTGTACTGAATAATCGGTTGTGATCAGTCATTTCAATTACGCCATAAAGTCTCGTGTTGATGTAAAAAAAATCAAAAAGAAAAAAATCAGAAAAGTGTTTAGTTGAATTCGCTTTCGCGGCGAAACCGTCTTGCCCCTCAAAATTGCAAATGTCACTTGCGGGAGCAATTTTTAAATAACACAATCCTCTCTTTTCTCATTGAGAAGCTTCATAAAGAATTTCACTCGTGTTCAATGGATCGCTATGATGAATAGAATGCGTGGAGAATGCAACATATCAAGATTTGTATTCCATATGTGTTGTAGAATACTTGTGAGGACAATCTGCTGATTGACTCCAGGGGCGATTCTTTCGTCATTATGTGAAAAACAAAGAATAATGATGTCGTTAGTCCATACTGGACAGTTTCTCTGAAGGAAACCGGAATAAAACGTTCAGGGTTTCAAACTGGATGAGAAACAGGAAGTTGGCTTCGTCCCATGCCTGAAGATACCCAGTAAGCCAGGATATGGTCACTGTAACAAACGAATTGATCCCAGATAGATCATGAAATCGTCCGGTTTATGGTTCATCTTCTTGCAATGACGGTACTACACTCCTAAAAAGTTTAATGATTTACATGACGTTAGCTTCTTTGTAGAATCTTTTCGCAGCCATCGCGATCGTGAGGTCCTCGACAGGTGCTGCAAGCGACATGTATGGGTTTCAGAGATCACAAGAGGCTACGCAAATTTCGAGGCACGGCAATTGCTTTTCATCATTTCCTACAAAAAATGCACCGTTCAAATGTCACGACTCTACAATTCACTTGCTTAAGGGAAATCTTTAAATGTGTGTGTGTGTGCTGAGACCGGGGCCCTCTTGTATGTATGTGGAATGATTCATATCCGGGCCTTCGCACTGGGAAACGGGCACAGAGGTCTGGAGCCAATAGGTTGCTACCAATAGTAAAATGGCGATGACTGGGAAAATATGAAAATCTGGAAATTCCCACAGAACGAAAAGGTTCAACGAAAAAAAAAGAGTGTTATAAGAATTGACGGCTGGGGGGCTTTGCTGTGAAATGCCGTGGCAGCCAGCCAGCCAGTGCTAGTCTGCTGGAGCGCTCCACGATTTGTGCCGGTCGAAAACCCGCTAACAGGAGAAGAAACTCGAAGTTGGCAAATTTAAAGCCTAAAGTGCAAAAAGAAGCACTGTGTCTATACTATAATGATTGCTATGTTGCAACCTCCGTCTCTTGAATCAATTTGAACAGCCAGATCGGAAATTGGGCGCGGTGCGGCGGACCTTAATTGTTTTTAAAGATTCCAAGTATGATATTTGGTAGGGGGCCATTGTCCAACCGCAAGTGAGAAACTTATTCAGTAAAAAAAATTAAGAAAAGCCTTAGTGCTAGATTTCACGATTCTTTCATGATTATTCTTATGCAAAAAAAGAAAGTATACTAAAGAAAGCCACAACAATACCATGATCATACAACTGACTGAATCAACAGGTCCAAATCTCTACGGATCTGCCTGCACAGACCAGTGCGCCGCCGACCTCAAATCGATTGATGCCAGTGTCTATTTCATACATGAAAACCACTTTTTCTCCTGCCATCATATACTTCCAAAAGACAAATAACACCCCTAGATCATGAACTTCCTGGCTCTTGAGGATGTTCCTCTAGCCCCTCGCAATCGTCTAAGGTATATACCGCCCGAGCCCGAGCCCCGAGCCGTGTCTGTTAATACAGCCCCAGATCCTGGACCAGATTTCCCCACACAGCATCAAGCGCCGTCACAACGCGTCAAATGCATTAGTACCGAGTCCATCTTCACGCTATTGCAGACCTCGTATTCGCTCCTTATCGTGGCCTTCTTCAAGTCGCTAATAGATAAGTTACGTCTGTCGTCTGTTCCCTCCGAGAAACACATTCTCAACACATCACTACGAAGCGGCCAACAGCCCGAATTCGATCTAGACATAGACTTGCCTGGAGCATCGACGCCTCTAGACAATTCCCGCATAACAGAAGTACCGGCAGAGCACTTTTCGGACGATTCTGACCGCAACTCGCCCCTTTATCATAACCTTTACGACTCGCTATTCGAGCTAGATTCCTCGGACGACGAGCTCGACTCCCCGCAGTACGGAACATCGCTCAGAGTCAGCGAACAGTCTCTGTATAAGCGCCGCACGGAGATCCCACCAGCGCCCGCTAAACTAGGCGACAGAACCGCCGACCGAACCGCCGCAGAACTCTTGGATACAGAGTTCCCGTCTTTGGACGAGTACGACCGAGTGGTGCGCAATTTCTACACGCCGTTCCGCCCCGTGCCAAAGCCAAAGTACTCGTTAACTGACGCAATGCTAGCGGCAATTCCGTCGTACGAATTCTCGCAGTTTATTAAGAAGAGACAAGAGCAGGTGCAAGAGCTTGTTTCCCAGGAACGCAAGGCCGCCGAGTCGCAAATTAAGCCGCTCAGCGGTCCACAAAATGCCGCCGTGCAAAAGATCTGGAACTCACGTGACCTTAACCGCCAGGTGGTTTCTGGATTTTCAATCGATATCACTGTAAGGGATATTAAGACTCTCTCTGAAGCGTGCTGGTTAAACGATAATGTGATTGACTTCTACCTCAACCTTGTCACCTCGCGCTCGAGCAATATCTTCTGCTGGACCACGCATTTTTTCTCCGCTTTGAAAGACAAGGGCTACGAGGGCGTAGCACGTTGGGCCAAGCGGAAAAAGGTCAATCTTTTGGAGAAGGATTTGGTTATTGTGCCTATCAACATCATGAGAACCCATTGGGCCTTGTCCGTGATCGACAATAAGGCCAAACTGATTGCTTACTACGATTCCTTGTCTTCCCGCGGTAATCAACGTGCAATCGATTTGATCAAGGACTACATGGCCAAAGAAATTGACCGCCTCGGATTGCCACAAATTGCTTACAAGCTCTATCCAAACATGAAAACGCCCCAGCAGCAGAACGGGTCCGACTGCGGTGTGTTTACATGCACTGTAGCAAAGCATCTCGCGGGGAACTTACCTCTTTCATTCAGTCAAAAGGACATGCCGCTCATACGGAGGAGAATGGCGTTTGAGATCATGAACAAGTCTTTATTAGACAGTGATCCTTTGGAACCTCACATTTGAGGATGTACATTAATAGAAATTTAATACACAATGCATTTTAGAATCCGAAAAACGACGATGGCTTCTTCACCGATTTGATGGCCGAGATTTCCTTCACCGCGGACTCGTATTCCTGGACCTTGAGAGTAGATGCATTGACCTTTGCACTTAAGTAATCAATGCGCTCCTTCATGAATTTGAAATCACCAGTACTGGCAAGCTTTGATATCTGATCCTCTAGTTTGGCAAGCTTGGCATTTTCCAACGATATCAACTGCGTGTAGAAAAACGTTTCATAAAGTTTGAAAACCTTCTGATCATTCACCAAGTCTTTGAATGCAGCTTTGAACAACGGACGTCCAGTGGAAATTCTTTTGATAATACCCTTATCGCGTTTCAACGAAATTAAATCGTTCTTTTCCAAAACGGCCAAAGTGGAGACTGTTTCGTTGTTCAAGGCAAACAAAGGTGACTGTACCAATTCGTCCATCTCGACAACATCATTCTTCGCGAGCGCTCTGATAAGCGCCCAGAGCTGCGCCGTATTCCAGGTGACCTCCAAGTCTGAATTGTTTGCCGCAATATTTAAGAAAAAAGTTGTGATTTGTTCGGAAGCCTGGTGAATCATCTCGTTCAAAGCGTCTTCAGGTTCCTCTCCTGATTTGACACGCCTCACGAAAGCCTGCAAATCGAGCATGCGCCCACCAAGGGGCTCAAGACAAGATCCAATGCCTCCAGTATGTTTTGTATCGCTCAATTGTTTCATCACGTACTGCTTGGCACTTGTGATCGATGCGTCATCTAAGGAGATAGTTTTGAACACCTGGTTCGGAAGCGCAGCAGCCAAGTGCAGAGTGCTGCCTGAATCTTGAGTGATGAAGATGACGTGTGCAGAGTTGCTCTGGATCAACTGCCCAGCCCAGTCTGCCAAAGCTTTGTATACAAAATCCTGCGGACTGTCCGATTTCTTTAAAAAGTTGTTGATCACGACCACGGGCTTCACCTCTGGATGCATTTGCAAGTAGTCTTCTTCCTTCGCACCAACAAAGTTTGGCTCGGCTGAATCCGCGTCCAGGCGCTTAAGATTATGCTGACGCTCAACTTCACATCGGTAAGCATCGAAATCGCTCAAGGCCACATTCCGGATAGCCATCTGCGTCAACAGCAACATGTTTTTGTATTGGGTCTCCTTGGACTCGCTAAGCCCTGACTTCTGACCGGTCAATCCTTGCAAGCCAAGATCGACAAACTGAGATACCGAATTTGTCCATGTGAACAAAGGGAAGTAGCCCAATTGCGCAGCTGCAGTCTTGAGAAAAACTTGGTCGCTTCTAGCCTTAATCAAGCTGGCGCAATCAATCTCCAAGAGTCGTTTCTTGTAGGTGTCATCAATGCTCAATGCATGCTCAGTGACAAACTCGCGTTCAGCAGAGCCCTTGGGCCCCTTCACGACAATAAATGTGTTTGCATTTTCGCAAACCCACAAGCGAAGCTGATTGGCCTTCTCCAGGCGCTCAGTCCAGAACATGTCTGACTCCAAATCGTCCACGCTCACAGCTTTTTTGTGTCCTGTAATGGATCCCAACGAATCATCGAGAAAGTGCCTGCCATCACTAACAGTGGAGGCGATCATGCTGTAGGGAATGTACAACGCACGAATGTACCATTTGTCCTTGTGAGCGTCCCAGCTGTAGTAATGTCTGATTTTCATCGAGATGAAGTATTGTCGAATAGGCTCAAAGATCAAGACAGCAATTGTGGCCAAGAGCGCCAAAATCACGGGAATGGCTATTCTCTGATGGTTCGAAATGAATGAGCTGATGTGGTTGACCCTCAAGATCGGAATATACTGCAAATGCAAAGTAGTCTTCCCCTCATTCAATGTCAAGCCCGTGACACAGTTCTTTGCCCTGACGCACGGGTCTGTGGACTTGAACAAAACAGTCGCGTATGGCGTGCTACTAGAAGATGGAATAATGTCAACAATGAGTCCATACCTGCGAAACAAAAGGTACAATTGTTCTTCGGTGAGAGCCTCTCCCTCGAAGATCACCTTCAATTTGCGCGAGGGGAACCTGCTGAGGTCTTCGATCCAAGGCGTGCCTTTAACCTGCAGTGCTTGCGGCAAGCGTCTAAAATAGCCCCAATACGAGAAGAAAGAGCTCTCTTTGGCCGTAATTCTCAAATTCTCTTCAATACTAGTAACAAGGTCTGTAGTGCTTGAGTTTGGCGGTACCAAGAACTTCACGAACGCACCGCCGTCCCGTTTGAGTGGCACAAAGCTCTCACACTTAGCCCCTGGCGGCAAGGGCGATTTGTCATTATTGACAAGACTGACAATCGATTCTTTCACCCTCGTATCGTATAACTGCAGGTTGAACGATTTCATGAAGTACCCGAAGGTTTTCGTGTAAGCCAACTTCGCTAGCCATCTAGGGTATAGATTATCAAAGAAAATAAGCACCTCCTTCAGTTTCAGGTAGTCCAACACACCCGTCAAGCGCGCTGAATCCTCAGATTGAGACTCGGCAGTCTCGGCCTTGATTGTATTGATATCAGAGATAAATCTTCTGGGAGATAAGCATGTTTTGGTGAATCGTGGGCCCTGCGAAGCCAGAATCCGGGGTGACCCAAGAGGCCGAGCAAGAGATCTGATTCCGGGCAAATATTTCATTGAATATGGTTTTGCAAATAAGCTGAATGCCCAAATTGGCCAGAATAAGAGTTTCTATCCAAAAAAAAAATGAGCCTATGATTGTTATTTGAAGAACAGGTTTATCGAAACTGAGTAGAAAGTAAAAAGCGATATCATGGACTATGCATGGTGGCCCCGATCCGCAAGCCGTGTGCCGCCGCACCGTGTTGCCACACAGTTGCTGTGACAGACAATATGCACATCTCATAATGAAGGTTTTGACTTTGAGTGGAAAAATGTGGACTCGTATTTCTAAAACCATCAATTTTATGATGATTTTTCGTTCATATCAAGGGACAAGCGAAATTAGCTCATTAGCTCACTCGAGTCATTCATGGATGTTTCCCACATGGCAATCTTGCGAATCAAGCCATCTCAAACGGGTCAAGCTAAAGTCAAGAAAAAGGAGGAAAAAAGCATGAAAAAGAAAAAGGAAGAAACAAGAAAAGTAAGATGTCTCACATGGATTGTCACCGGCGACAGAATCGCTGGCACTGTCCCCCCTAGCGTGTATCCGTAGATGACACTTTTAAGGGCAGCTGCTAAATCCACTGGTGAATGCTTTTCTGGGCCTCGCTTTGAATCATCATACCATTTGGGTCGGTGTGAGGATCTTCGAAGAGGCCAATGCATAAACTACGCGTTTCACATAAAAGATAGAAATTCTGGATGATTGAAAAGCTCACAGGGCAAACGCCTGCACTGAAACTGCCATTTTGAGTATCACAGAGTCAATGAGGGCGTTGTCCTGAGCGTTTGGTGAAAAGAACCGGGAATGCTTGTTGTGAATGCGTTCGGAAAAAATCTTGACTTATATAATGAGGTGTGTCGCGCACGCCAAGTGCATTTAGGGCTTAGTGGCCAACATATACGAAAACGCGAAATCATGGTAAACTTGGGATTTTTTTATAAAGTCAGAAACACTCCGGCTGCACACACTGGTGGAGATTTTCAGTTGCCACTCTAAGCTATTATTTTGCGAACGATTTTCGACACACTGAAGATATCACACAATGGAGGTGAAGTACACACGGAATATTCTATTTAGTTACCTGTAAACCACAAAATCGCCCCGCTGCACCCGGCACTCGCATATGGGAATCCAGCCCGGAAAGCTATAGATAAATAAGGTTCCATCCTCAACTAGATTCCAGGGCGGTAACATACCAGTAGGAAAACGCCGCCACTATGATGACTCTGCAAGGTATTTCCCATAAAATATAACAGGGCTGTAAGGATTCTCTCGCTCGAGTCAGTTTTCGCAGGGGTAGATCACTTGAAAAGGCGCTTGGTGCAAATATGCTATAAAGAACACCAGCTGAAGTCGCCAATCATCCACGACAAACTCGATTCACCCAATTGCAACCACCGCATCATCTGTAAGACTCTCTGATGTTATAACACCATTCATGAAATGTCTCCTAAAATTCTCGAACAACAAAGTCTAGTCCACTACAGGGGTAGTGATGAAAGCGTCATCGCCCAAGAAATCTCTTGTGCGTAACGGGCGCACGGTCTCGCCCAGCTCAGCCAAGCGTTTGCCGTTTTTGTAGTTGCTGCGGATATACTCCTTCATCGACTTCAACGCCGCCTCTCTGGCCAACTCACGAAGCTCCGAGCCGCTAAAACCCTCGGTATTGATCACCACAGTGTTCAAGTCAAAGTCATCATCAAGTTTGGCATCGCGCAAGATTTTCTCGAGAATTCCGCGCCGTTGTTGCGCATTTGGTTTGCCTATACTAAATCGTTTGGGCATTCTGCGCATAAAGGCCAGGTCGATATCGTTTTGGCGGTTCGTGGCCCCCATCACCATGATCCTCCCATTCGACACAAGCCCGTCCCAAAGCGTCATGAACTCCGCTTTTAACATGGCACTCACCTCATGGTCCGAAGACGATCTGTCGCGCAAAAAGGAGTCGATCTCGTCTATAAAGATGATACACGGCTGCAATTTGTTGGCTAGGGAAAACACAGCGTCGACGATCTTGTTCAGCTCGCCATACCACTTATCCATGATTGTCAGCATGCGAATCAGCAAGAAAAACGCGCCGGATTCTTTGGCAATGGCCTTCGCCATCATGGTTTTCCCACATCCTGGCGGACCGTAGAATAACACGCCTTTAGGCAGCTGGATAAGCGTCAGGTGCGCGGAAAAAAGCTCTGGCTCGGTAAGAGGCAAGATCACCGCCTCGTGGAGCTCTTCTATCGTTTCCTGCATCCCGCCAATGTCGTTGAAACTGACGGACAAATCCTCTGGCAACACCACACAGTTCAATAGCAGTTTCTCGTACTCGTTTAGCACCAAGTTTTTGAGGTCTGGGTTATGCAGCTGGAGCCGGCGCAACACGCCACGACTGTTCTTCTTGCTCTCCTTGTTGCGCACAGAATGGTCATTTCCCTCGTTTAATAGGTGTCTCACCATATAGTACATTGATAGCCCGGCACCGGTGAGGAAAAAAACATCGCCCAAAAGCTTGAGGTCGACCTTGACGCCCCAGAGCTCGATCTTGAACTTACTCATAACTTGAGTGATTTTCTTGAAGCAAAAAATAGAAAAATTATGTGACTTTCCACGGATTTCAATTATTGGTTTCTCGTATGTTGGGGCGTTTTGGTGCGCTTTTAGTGGTGGCGAGCGAGTTCGCACCCAGACTCTGAGGCGGTGGCGGCCCGGGCCATACGATTGAAAAGAGAATATTGATGAGATATGGTTTGTGAAAGCGCTGATGAATTTTTTGACAAAAAACGGTTCAGAAATTTTTGGATTTCATAGTATTCGTAGAAGGAGGATAAATACAGTGAAAATTGAATGGAATTTTTAGATTTGCTTGCTTGTTCTTTCATTTCGTGGCTAGTGAGTGGCTCTTCGGCTAGTAATTGCCACACCGGTCCCATTCGGAACACGCTATGCACTAACTTCGAAGACTCGTACTTGCAAGTGTTCTTCTGATACTTGTTATTTGCATCAGTGTCTTTATTGACTAAGAGAGTTTTTTATTTCGAAAAATTCCCAATCACTCTGGCCACCGTCCCTATGAGCCTCATGAGCAGGCCAGCCCTATACTTCGCGGGAAGCTGGGTGAAATATTATGGATGAATATATGTCCATAGTGAAATTGCGAGCTGGTCCATATTTTTTTCTGTCATTCTTCTAATGTGGTTTTCAAAAATTTCAAGATGAAAATTACAAAAATGAAAACAGAAGGAAACCAATATGTCAATACTTGCTCTGTCATTCTCATATGGCTAGGCTAGGCTGTGTCAGGCTGGGTGCATATTTTGGACAGTGAGCGCGCAGCTGCCTCATCGGCCCATGCACTGGCCTCATCACGGCATCGCATGGCATCGCATGGCATCTCTGAAAGTGGCCAAAACACATAATTTCTTTAACTTTGACAATCCTGAAATTGATACATATAAACCATGTCGAGGCCGCAGGAGACACATCAAATCCGCATGCCTGGCCTGGTGCTAGACCAGATTCGGACCAAAGAGGAGAGCGGTGAGTATGGCAAAGACGCCCGATTTGCCCGGAAACGGAAAACGCATGAAAAACCTGTTTCTCGAAAAGAAAAACGAAAAGAGGAACGGGCTTTGAAGAAACAGAAACATCTGAAGGCAAATGCGCCTCCATATCACCTGTATCAGCAAGAATCTCGTTCATCAAAAAGCGATACAACCAGACCAGGTAAACCTTTCCAGAAGCATGAGAAATCCATGAATGAGGATCTAGACGACCCGCTCGCGGCATTAAAAGCATTGAAGGCTTTAAAAAGCAAGAAAACCGGGAAAAACGACTCAAATTTGAAGATCGTCAAAGAATCTGACCTTGAGTCTGACCTGAATGATGATTCGGCAGAAGAAAACGATTTTGGTGGATTCTCAGACGACGAGTCATCAAGACCAAGAAATTCGGCCAAACAGAAAAGTTTTGCGTCAGGTATTCGTATCGTCAAGGAAGATGAGCTCGATGAAGATTCAGAGGACGATTTTGGGTCAGGTTTCTCTGAAGAGATTGATGAGAGCTTGGGCGAAGAGAATGAGGACTCTATGGCGGCACTTGCCATGCTCAAACAGAAAAAACAGGCTTCTCAGCTGAAGAAACCAGAAAGCGAAAGCGAAGTTGAGATTTCCGAAGATTCTGAATTGGACGATGATCTTTCTGAGGGCGACTTCGACAGCCAGTCTGAGGATGCCGATGAGGATGCCGATGAAGAGGAAGATCCCTTAGCAAAACTCAGAGCTTTGAAAGAAGCAAAGAAGAATGCTAAACTCAACGAGAACGCTACCAGCAAGAAATCCAAGGCACTCAAGGAAAAAGTGATCGAGGCCGATTTCGGTGGCGATAATATCGACAGAGACATGGAATACTACGCCAAAAAGCTTGGTCTCAAAAACGGCAAGAAGTCCAAGCTCACAAAGCTTGACGATGATGATATGGTGGGCGGGCTTCTTGACGGATTGGATCTCGACTTTTCGGACGAAGA
>JAKTVE010002760.1:18512-29429 GCA_030557065.1 Metschnikowia rubicola | reverse complement strand
CCTGGCGGACCGTAGAATAACACGCCTTTAGGCAGCTGGATAAGCGTCAGGTGCGCGGAAAAAAGCTCTGGCTCGGTAAGAGGCAAGATCACCGCCTCGTGGAGCTCTTCTATCGTTTCCTGCATCCCGCCAATGTCGTTGAAACTGACGGACAAATCCTCTGGCAACACCACACAGTTCAATAGCAGTTTCTCGTACTCGTTTAGCACCAAGTTTTTGAGGTCTGGATTATGCAGCTGGAGCCGGCGCAACACGCCCCGACTGTTCTTCTTGCTCTCCTTGTTGCGCACAGAATGGTCATTTCCCTCGTTTAATAGGTGTCTTACCATATAGTACATTGATAGACCGGCACCGGTGAGGAAAAAGACATCGCCCAAGAGCTTGAGGTCAACCTTGACGCCCCAGAGCTCGATCTTAAACTTACTCATAACTTGAGTGATTTTCTTGAAGCAAAAAATAGAAAAATTATGTGACTTCACGGGTATTCAAGAATCAGCCTTTCGTATGTTGGGGCGTTTTGGTGCGCTTTTGGTGGTGGCGAGCGAGTTCGCACCCAGACTCTGAGGCGGTGGCGGCCCGGGCCACACGATTGAAAAAGAGAATATTGATGAGATATGGATTGCGAAGGCGATGATAGATTTTTTTGACAAAAAACGGTTCAGAAATTTTTGGGTTTTATAGCATTCGTAGAAGGACGATAAATACAGTGAAAATTGGATGGAATTCTTGATTTTGCTTGCTTGTTCTTTCATTCCATGGTTAGTTAGTGGCTCCTCGGACTAATGCGACACCAGTCCCATTCGAAGCACGCTATGTATTGACGTCAAAGACACGTATTTGCCTGTTCTTCGGATACTTGTTATTTGCATCAGTGTCTTAAATAACTAAAAAAGTTTTTCAATTTGAGAATTTCCCAATCACTGTGATTTCGCCGCTGTGCAAATGCCAATTCACCCAGCTACAGTGCGCCAGTATGCAACGAGCATACAGTTTAGCTGGATCACGAAGAATACGCAATTTGAGAAGATTCCAAATCTTAGCCCTGATTTTGCTGAGTAATAGCAATTTCGCCCCCAGCAAAGTGTATCCTCTACTGCAATTATCATAAATCATGAATACATCATATCTCTGGCCACCGTCCCTATGAGCCTTATAAGCAGGCCAGCCCTATACTACGCAAAGCTGGGTGAGATCCTATGGATGTATGTATGTCCATGGTGAAATTGCGAGCTGGTCCATATCTTTTTCTATCCCCTTTCTAATGTGTTTTTCAAAAATTTCAAGATGAAAATTACAAAAATGAAAACAGAAGGAAACCAATATGTCAATACTTGCTCTGTCATTCTCATATGGCTAGGCTAGGCTGTGTCAGGCTGGGTGCATATTTTGGACAGTGAGCGCGCAGCTGCCTCATCGGCCCATGCACTGGCCTCATCACGGCATCGCATGGCATCGCATGGCATCTCTAAAAGTGGCCAAAACACATAATTTCTTTAACTTTGACAATCCTGAAATTGATACATATAAAAATATGTCGAGGCCGCAGGAAACACATCAAATCCGCATGCCTGGCCTGGTGCTAGACCAGATTCGGACCAAAGAGGAGAGCGGTGAGTATGGCAAAGACGCCCGATTTGCCCGGAAACGGAAAACGCATGAAAAACCTGTTTCTCGAAAAGAAAAAAGAAAAGAGGAACGGGCTTTAAAGAAACAGAAACATCTGAAGGCAAATGCGCCTCCATATCACCTGTATCAGCAAGAATCTCGTTCATCAAAAAGCGATACAGTCAGACCAGGTAAACCTTTCCAGAAGCATGAGAAATCCATGAATGAGGATCTAGACGACCCGCTCGCGGCATTAAAAGCATTGAAGGCTTCAAAAGCCAAGAAAACCGGGAAAAACGACTCAAATTTGAAGATCGTCAAAGAATCTGACCTTGAGTCTGACCTGAATGACGGTTCGGCAGAAGAAAACGATTTTGGGGGATTCTCCGACGACGAGTCATCAAGACCAAGAAATTCGGCCAAACAGAAAAGTTTTGCGTCAGGTATTCGTATCGTCAAGGAAGATGAGCTCGATGAAGATTCAGAGGACGATTTTGGGTCAGGTTTCTCTGAAGAGTTTGATGAGAGCGTGGGCGAACAGAATGAGGACCCTATGGCGGCACTTGCAATGCTCAAACAGAAAAAACAGGCTTCTCAGCTGAAGAAACCAGAAAGCGAAAGCGAAGTTGAGATTTCCGAAGATTCTGAATTGGACGATGACCTTTCTGAGGGCGACTTTGACAGCCAGTCTGAGGATGCCGATGAGGATGCCGATGAAGAGGAAGATCCCTTAGCAAAACTCAAAGCTTTGAAAGAAGCAAAGAAGAATGCTAAACTCAACGAGAACGCTACCAGCAAGAAATCCAAGGCACTCAAGGAAAAAGTGATCGAGGCCGATTTCGGTGGCGATAATATCGACAGAGACATGGAATACTACGCCAAAAAGCTTGGTCTCAAAAACGGCAAGAAGTCCAAGCTCACAAAGCTTGACGATGATGATATGGTGGGCGGGCTTCTTGACGGATTGGATCTCGACTTTTCGGACGAAGATGCTCAAAATGAAGAGAGCGAGGATAATGTAGCAAGTGGCCTGGAAGGAGAGTCTGACTTTTCAGAAAATGAATACGGAGACAGCGATTCAGACGAGCGCCCACGCAAGAAAGAAAACCCGTTTGTGGCGCCCGTCCCGGCCTCAGAAAATGAAACTTGCGATTCTGAATCTGAGTCAAAACCAACAAAATACATTCCGCCGGCCATGCGCCGCAAACTTGCGCTCGAAAGCTCGGGTGTTTCCGCAGAAACACTTGCACTCCAAAAGGCCATCAAGGGACCAATCAATAAGCTCTCTGAGTCCAATATCGGGACGATTGCCAATGAGATCAATGCACTTTTTCTCTCGAATCCAAGACAAGCCGTCAACGAGAATGTCACCTCGATCATCATGGATAGTGTCATCCAGCAAGGAAGATTACTCGATACTTTCGTCTACCTACATTCCGCGTTGGTCGTGGCGATCTACAGAATGCAAGGCGTTGATTTCGGTGCCCATTTCGTTCAGACATTGGTGGAAAGACTCGAGGCAGCACGTTCAGATTCCCAGAAGTCAAAAGAGGCTTTGAACACCGCATCGCTTCTTTCCTCAGTCTACGCGTTCCAGCTTGTGTCTTCGAAACTCTTGTACGACATGATCCGCGACTTAATTCAGGATCTTTCTGAGGAAAATGCTGAGATCTTACTCAAAATCATTCGTACATCTGGAAACCAAATGCGTGGGGACGATCCGAGCGCTTTGAAGGAGATTGTTTTGCAGGTGAACAAAAGCGCTTCCACCTTAAAACAACACAGTCCGCGGATGCAGTTTTTGATCGATACAATTGCGTCGTTGAAGAACAATAAAATGAAGTTGGAAAATGAGGCAAGCCACCAATTGACTATCCGATTGAAGAAGTTTTTGGGCACGTTTGTTTCAGGAAAAGCCGCAGACCCACTTCAGGTGTCGCTAGATGACATCAGGAACGTCGAAACCAAGGGCAAATGGTGGCTTGTTGGCTCAGCATGGAAAGGTGTGGACGAGCAAAACCAGGCTTTGGCAAACATCGAAATGGTGAATGACATTTTGGATACCGCAGAGCCAAACTGGCTCGAGTTGGCAAAGGCTCAGCGGATGAACACTGATATTAGAAGGGCCATCTTCATCTCGATTATGTCTGCCAATGACTACATCGACGCCGTCACCAAGCTAGACAAATTGGCCTTGAAGAAGGCCCAGGAGCGCGAGATTCCACGGATTGTCGTGCACTGTGCTGTGGTCGAGCCAGCATGGAATCCGTATTACGGCATTTTGGCGGCGAAGCTCTGCGATTCACATCTGTACAGAAAAACTTTCCAGTTCATGCTATGGGATCTTGTCAAGGGGTTCGATGGCAACGATGATGACGATGAAGATGACGATGTTTTCACGGGCTTTGACGATTCTGAAAGCGATGATGATAAACTCAAGAAGATTTTGAATTTGGGTAGGCTTTTCGGCCACTTATTCGCGGAAGGCTCTTTGGCGCTTCATATTTTACGGACGGTAAATTTTGTGTCTGCATCTGCCGATATCAAGCTCTTCATGGAGATTCTTCTCGTGACGTTTCTTGACCAGATTGCTCGGAAATCGCAGGTCAATTCGATTGGAACAGGCCTCGTTGGCAGAAAAGGCATGTCCGAGCAGAAATTCGACGACCGCACGTTGATTGAGCGGATTTTGAAAGCAAAAGATGAGCCTGCTTTGCTCAAAGGTATGAGCCATTTCATCTCCCGCCACCTTCATAGCAGTGATTTTGTTACTGGCAAAAAGCAACGCAAACGGATCCAATGGGGTGTCAAGTCTATGACAGACATTATTGACGAAGTTGCGAAAGAGGCTGAGCTTTGAGTTTCAGGGAATTTGCTTCGGTATCAATTAGAGCAGATATAATAAATAGTATGTACATGGACAGCGTTGATAAAAGTCATCAGCTTTCAAGTTCAACCACGGCAACCGATTCAACGTGCTTTGTTTGTGGGTAAAAGTCGAATCCCGTGACGGTCTTGACTTTGTATTTCAAGCCCAGTCTTTCGGCAAACACCTTGAGCGAGGCCAAATCGCGTGCCTGTGTAAATACATTGCAACTGACATAAATAATAGCTTTTGGGCGGAAATCCATTAATTGTTTGATGAACTCGTCGCTTGAGCCCTTTCTTGATGGATTCATTAGCACAACACACTCGTCTCCAGTCACGCCAGATTCAAGAAACTGCTCATTGGTAAACATAGAATCGGAATTCCCAGCCACAAACTCCATTTTGCGTGGGACGGCGATTCCGTTGATCCCCGCATTGTGTTTTGCGTATTCGATCGATTTTTTCGATATCTCGATCCCGAAAACTTTGCCTTGTTCTGGTAGCTGACCAGATAAAGAGATCCCGAGAAAGCCAGAGCCACAGTAAGCATCGACCAAGTGGGTGAATTCCACCTGCGACAAATGGTAGCCCAAAAAGTCAACAAACGTGGGCAAAATGGACCTATTGTTTTGAAAAAACTCGTTTGCCTCGAACTGGAACACAAAGTCTTTCACTTTCTCCGTCACGACATTGTTACGTCTGGTTAAGCAAACAGTGGTGTACTCTCCTGTGGCATGATTGACCCTTAGACTGTCCCTCAAGATGAAATCTGATTCAACCTTTTTCTTAGAGTTTGTCTCTATTTTCAAAGCCAACTCATCGTTGAGACAATTTTTCAAGCCTGGTAAAACCGCGTTTATCGGATTAGTCGCAATAGGGCAGTGGTCTATATCAACGATTGCGTTACCAGAAACGGCATGGTTGAAGCCAACAGGAACAGGAAGAAAATTCATATCGAACTTTTTGGGAACAAATGTATGTGGAGTTAATTTCGTCCGGTACGCGAATTGCATGGGGGAGTCTACCACCATCCCGAAACCATCAATCTCACTGGCATTTAGTTCTGGATAAAAGTATTTGTACGCTCTCTTTATGATATCCAGCTTGAACACGAGCTGGTCTTCATACAGAAGCATTTGAAATTGACAGCCACTGCACAGATCGAAATGCTTGCACACCACTAGACGGTCATTGCGACGACTTGAATTTTGAGGATCTTTGTCAACACTTACAAGCTCCGCCTCGGCGTAGTACTCGTAATGTCTTTTGAGTGAAATGGTAATCAAGTCTCCGGGGATTGCTTTTGGAATTTTCACCACGGTCTTGACCTGTGGATCAGTGCATTGATCATCGTATTCAGATCTCGAAACAAGCGCCAACCCTTCGCCCTCAGAAGTAAGCGCAGAGACACGAGTTTTTTCCAAATTCACAGTCTCTCTATTCTTGGAATAAATAAACTTGTAAATTAGATGCTCGGGGATTCTTGCTTGCCCTGTGCCTTGGCCCGCTTTGGCTAAAAACGAATCTATATCTTTATGAAGAATGTGGTCGCGTGATGTGAAGTCGGTGGTGCCTCTTTTGGTTTTCTTTTTGAGTATCGCTCTTGTCGGGAGGCTTGCATACCTGCGCCCAGAGCTGCATTTCACTAATCTTGATGCTAAAAAGTTGGTTCGGGAGATCATGAATCTCATGGGCACCTGCGTTCGAAGAGCATCGCGCTCTCAAATCACATTTGCCGTAAACATGCGCGCCGCGTAACTGAGATACTTCGAAAAACTTAATCAACACAGATTTCACATAGATGCTGACACTGGCTCTTCACTAGGCATAATCTCCTGCGGCTCATCACTATAGCTTCTCAAGTCGAGTGAAATTGTACGCGAACTGTTCTCTCGCTGTTCCCTGTATATGCCAATCAATGCATCGGAGGTTTCGAATAAAGAACTCTTTAACGAGATGACGATGAACTGGAAGCCTGGTCCCGCATGATTTTTAATGTAGTTGGCGATCTTATCGACATTCAGATTATCGAGAGCTGCGTCAATCTCATCCAAAACAAAAAACGGTGATGGTTGAAAAGAGTGGATGGCAAACAAAAGTGATAATGCCGCCATGGTTTTTTCACCTCCTGAAAGCAACTCCATATCGCGGAACCTCTTCATAGGGGGCATCGCATGGTATCTAATTCCCGCGGCATACGGCTCGTCCTCATCTTCCAACGTCAAGTACGCAGAGCCACCAAGGGGTGAGGTTCTTGACTTTGTTAGCTCTTTGTAAACACTGTCAATCTTATCAGCGATATGAGTGAATGCTTTCATGAAACAGGCTGTCCTGAGAGCCTTCACCTCATTAAACTTAGTTGTTGACCTCTTTTCGTCTTGTCTAGCCTTAGTAAACTCCCTGTCGAACTCTTTGATTCTCACATCAACTTCTTTAAGTCTTTCAATCGCCTTACTGTTGGGGGCTAATGCCTCAAGCTCTTTTTGAACGTTTTCGAGCTTGACTGAAAGACCCGCCTCCACTTTAGGCAGGAAGCTCTCTTGATATTTCATCTCCAAAAGGCCATAGTCCACATGTATCAGATACGCTTTTTCAGATACATCCCCTGATTCATCGTCGAAGGAAATTGATTCCAAGAACCCTTCCTCTAGTGGGAGATCCACGCTCTCAATCTTGCAATTTTTGAGCATGTTGATTCTCTCGGCATCGACCTTGAGAAGATATTCTTTCGCATTTGTGAGCTCCTCTGTGAGGCTTTTGATCTCCTGTTTTTGCTCCTTCATGAGGTCTTCTAATTCCCGGCTGTTCTTGACGAGCGAAAGAAGACTGTTTTGTTGACTTTCACAATCCTCTTTGAGTGAGTGTAATTCGCCCTCTAATGCTTGCAACTTCAGGGTCTGCTCAAGTAAAGTCTCGTTTACTCTCTCCAAATCACCCTCGAATTGTGAGCGAGAAACAGTCAAGCGCTGAATTCTGGACTCAATATCAACTATGCTATCAATTTGAAAAGACAACCTGCTCTTGCTCGCTGAAATGGCTCGTTGCAATTCTGCCCGTTTTCTTGCACGTGCTCTCATTGCAGTGCCCAAGAAGAATTCATACTGACCGATATTTTCGAGGCCATACCTTTCACAAAACTCGGAATATATGGTTTCCTGAAGTTTTGTGATGTCGTTTGCGAGACCCAGGAGCTGTTGGTCTATCTCGTTCAAGGCGTCTTGCGTGCTTGTCTGCTTCTTTTGTACTTCCACGATGGTCTCCTTCAAAAATGATATTTCAAATTTTCTTTCCTCCATCTCTCTTTCAAGTATAGCAACCTTGCTGCTCAACCTTGGAATCTCTTCTTCAATGACACGAAGTTCGTCCGCAAGATCGTTCAAAAGTATTCCGTTTGGCTTTTCAGACTGCACCTTGGAGAGCTCTTCAGTGAGCTCTTCTCTTTCTCTTTTTAATCTCAGCCATTCCTGCTTGCTCCAGGTGAGCGCGTTACCCGAATTCTGCGTTTGTTGACCCCCAGACATGAGTCCGGAAGCATGTATTACTGAACCATCAAGAGCCACCATCTTGTTGTCGATCTGATGTGAGGAGTTCCACTTCAAGTCTCTCGCAATATCCAAATCATCAACAACAATAGTGCCACCTAGAGCGAACTGTACCGCTCTTTCAAGTGACTGGTCATCGTATCTGACAATATCAAGCGCTGGGCGAGCTGCTTCATCAAGCGACCGAAGATAGTTCAAATTCACTTGTTCGGTCACAACAGAGTCCAACGGAATGAACGTGGCAGTGCCTGCTCTTCTCTCTTTCAAAATCTCAATACATTTATAGGCAACAGCAGAGTTTTCCACGACAATCGCGTCAAAGTTGCGCCCTAAAGCTGTCTGTAACGCGCTATCGAATTTTTGTTGAGAGCAGCGCACGAGCTCGTACATAAGCCCCTTGATGGCGCCCTCTTTGACAAGGTTCCGTAGCATTGAAACATTGTCACGAAGCTTTCTTTGCTTGTTGGATTCATTTTGCTGCGACGAGAGCTCATCCAAACGTGCCGAGACTTGACCGATTTTGGTGTTTAACCCGAGCTCTTGAAAAGAAGACTCCTTGATTTTTTGTGCCAAGACATCCTTCTCCTGCAACTTCATGGCCTTTGTCTCTTCCAAGACCTGAAGCTTCGAGTTTATGTGGCCAAGGTCGGCCTCGAAATTGTTGCGAATCTCGCCCTCAAGTTCTTGGATCCGCGAGGTGGCATCTTTCTTTTGCTCAAGTTGATTTTTGAGCGACGACATGAGCGAGTCTCGATCACTACTCAACATAGTGCGCTTCTCGATCATGGACGACCCAGAGCTGCCCAAAAACTTCTGGTGTAACTTCTCATACTCTGCCACACCTTCAGGAGGCACGTTGACCTTATCAGACAGGTCCCTTACTTCTTTTTCGAATAGCGCCAAGTCGGATTCTGCTGATACTAGCAGACTTTCCTCTGCGCTCTTCAAATCCTGTAAGTTCTCGAGATCTGACTTCAAATCATTTATCTTGAGCAGCGCCAGTCTAACACTCGCTTCTAAAGACTTTTTGCTCGAACTAATTGGAAGAATTGCTCTTCTGAGCGTTTCCGCAGATGTCGCCTTTTCAAGCTTTTGGGCCTCGACTTTTTTCTGTATGAGAGTAGCCCGGGTCACCTCAGCAATCATTTGCTTGTGAGTTGAGGCCTGCTCGGCCTGACTTGCTTGAACCTCAGCTAGCTTTTCTGAAATCCGTCTGGTGTCAGCCACGAGCATAAAGTGCCGTTTCTGGTTGTGGAAGATACGGTAGAGGTGCAAAATTTTGATGAGGCTATATTTCTCATTCAATTTTGCCTCGAACAAGTCTCGCTCGCGCATCTGGTCTTTGTACTGCTTCGATTCCGAGTTCAAAGTACGTTTTCTTGAAAAAACTTGTGTTGCAACCTCGTGGGCACGCTCCAGTTCCTCTTTGAGTTGCTCGTACTCGGCAGCATACTCCGCAGAGCCGCTGATGGTCTCGATCAACTTTGACAAGTCTTTTGCCGACTGTGAGGCGACATTTTCGATGTCTCCTTGAAACACCAAAAAGTTGCGTGCTTTCACCAAGATATTCTCCGCCCGAAGCGCCATCAGGTACTGCAACGCGGTCACGTTTTGCTCATTGAGACGGTAGTCGGAGCTGCCGTTAGCGTTGATCACGCGCTTGAGCGCCATCATTTCTCCAGAATCCTTTTCGTAGAGTGCACTCACATACGCCGTCAGCGGCTGTTGCGAAAGCGCCAAATCAGCGTCTTTTTCGACGCGGCCACGGTAGATGAGGTCTCGAAGCTGCTGCGAGCGCAACTGTGCCAGCTGGATCCCCAACACAAACGAAATCGCGTCCATCATATTCAGTTTACCCGCGCCATTGGGTCCTATAATCGACGTGAACAGCGCGTCGCCAAACCCGATCCGCGCCGTGCCTTTGTACAGCTTGAAGTTATGTAATTCAAGTCCAACAAGCCGGCCCATTTTGATTTGGTTAAGAAAAAAACGGGATTTGGGTGGTTTAATGGAAGTTTATATAAATCTAGCTCAATCCTAAAGAGAGATTTCCGTCTGGTTGTTGATGTTCCGCGCACATCTGGTCACGCGCACACGCGTCTCTATCCGCGTCTCCATCCGCGTCAGCGTCCACACCGTAACCAAAAAGTAGTGAAATACTATTACAGGAAGACCTGTTTATGAGGATCACATCTTTTGGGGAGCAGAAATAGAAATAGTGCCCAGGTAATCTTGTAAAGAAGCGCATTATTGGTGCGAATGACAATTTTTCGCGCCGTCTCTGGAAGAATATAGTCAGGTTATGTCTTAATTGAGATCCTTATAAACAAGGCTTACTGAAGTAAGAGATCCTACTTATACGAATAACTTGTTTTGAGACAAAAGTTACGGTTTTTGCAGGATTACTTGAAGGGGAAGAAATCATTATAACGAGCGGCTTTCAAGAATTATAGTGAGGTCTTTGTCCAGCCATTTTCCCTTCGGATAGGTCTTCTTCCAGTTAATATGAGTATCGCTACTATCGCATGCACCTTTTGCCAGATACTTAACCGAGAACAAATTCAGTATTTTTTTCACCTACAATGACGACGAAAACAAAATGATAGAAAAAAAAACACCTAGAGTCGCCCAAGGAATACATATCAGCGATGAAACATGTATGACTGAGAAAGAAGAGTTTCAATAATCGTGAATCATGAAACCTAATCAACCCATGTTCGCTTCATCCAGGTCTGTTTCCTTCGTGTCACCGCCGCTGTCGCCGATCTCTTTTATGAACTGGTCGGTCAAGTTTTGATCATCGTCAATCTCAATTTCTTCATCACTAGACTCCTCACTCGGCTCCTCGTCACCGGGCTTCATACTCATTACACTGTCTTTGACCACTGCCAACATTTTCGTC
>JAKTVE010002760.1:0-14007 GCA_030557065.1 Metschnikowia rubicola | reverse complement strand
ATTTTATCGTCATTTTATCGTCATTTTATCGTCATTTTATCGTCATTTTATCGTCATTTTGTCGTCATTCTATCGTCGCGAAATCGTCATTTTATCGTTATTTTATCGTCACGACATCGTTACAACATCGTCATGCGACATTTCGTGCTCAAATTAACGATCGATTCGCTTTCTTCTGAGGCTCTAATTTCAAATCAGTACTCAATTGAATTATGAGAGGCATAATAGAAAAATGTAGTTTATTCCAAAGCATACACACATAACCCTACTACATTGTTTGCCAGCAAAATTTGCGCGTTGCAACTAAAAGAATAGTTTAAGCTTCAATATGGAGATATCGACCAGGTAAAAGCATTATGAAAGCCATCTTAACAACGATGTAGTAGGAGAATAAAAATAATTGCCTGAACAAAATGGAGGAGAAGACGGGGGAAACCACTCATACGCGATTGGTCATGAAACCATTCCCATAATCGGTTTTCGAACTAAATAAAAAAAACAGTAATCATCTGCCCTAAGTGCTCTCTGCACTGAATGTATTCAAGCTCGGTGGTGTGGCAGGTGGGCACGACAAAGAGATTATGGTAAGCTTACAAGAAGTGATTCAAAATACGTGCTTATCGCTCTATAGAGGCGTACCACAAGTCTGAGCCAGTGATTCAGATTGCAAGCCATGTATAAATTATGAAGCATGATTTCAAAAAAAAAACAAATTGCTCGCCCTCAGATGGTTTGCCTAAATTCTCATGTACATTGATCTTTCGGTGAACCTGGTCAACAAGACCAAGTGGTCGATATTCCGGACTATGTAACCCTTTCTTGTCGCCTACAGAAAAATTTTACCCTGAGAAACATATAGAAAGGATTCTGATCTTCTCCACAGACTAACGAGTATCCTGCAAATTCGACTTGGCAGCAAACTTTCACTTGCAGACAAGTGCAGTTGTTTCGATTCAGGCATTGCGTTGGATGGCATGATAGACTCACCGGGGCCTGAATACGAGCAGAAAAATATTAACGAGTACTTTCAGCTTCCAAAGCGCGCTTATATTGCTGCAAAATCATCTCGAATTAACCTACTTGAAGGAGGTCGACTGTGTCGAGCCATCCAACGAGTTCCGAGGGGTTGCAGCGGAATGGTGCGCTTACTTCCCAATGCGGCTACACACGAAAGGAGTGACGAGCGGAACCGAAGCCGCGTACCGCAACGGGTCGGGCCAGTGTGCCGGACTGCCATATCTGGACGTCATGTGACCGATATCGGCAGGTCCACCACTAAGGCACAGGCCGTACGGCTCTACTTTTAAGACTAGACTTACTTGACTCACCTTTTATTCCTCGTGGCTCGACTTTAGTATCTTTCTTGCGAGTTCACTCTTAATTGACCAAATTAAACGACATAAAAATGGAAAAACAACTGCTTCTTGATGAGAGTCGTGAGGTGGACTACAGCACCACGTGGAAATCGGTAATTTACACTACTCTTTCAAAACCACTTCAGTGTTTGGCGCCGGCGATCCTGAAAAGTAACAAATGTGGCGAAATCGAGTCCATTGAGGCTTCTGGAGATGCGCAGATTGAAGGGCTCATTGCCTTGGAGCAGCCTTCAGACTCAGAGCCGCTACCCGAGTTGCCCTTTACCGATCGTAAGGTAAAAAGCACAATTTCGGCCGAGAAAAAGCTCGTTGAAATCCGCAAATTGATGAAAAAACATGGCGTGTCGGTCTACATTGTTCCCAGCGAAGACGAGCATCAATCTGAAGAAACTGCGTTGGCCGATAAGAGACGCGAGTATTTGTCCGGATTCACGGGCTCTGCTGGGCTCTGTGTCATCACTATTGACGATACTGAGGGCTCTCGTGGCGAAGCAGCGTTATCGACTGACGGCAGGTACTTTTTACAGGCCGAAAAACAGCTCGATCCACGCTTTTGGCGGCTCCTCAAACAAGGCATGAAGGGATACCCGTCTTGGACAGAGTTTGCCCTCACCAAAGCTGCTGAAAGCAAATTTTCGTCGGTGATTTCGTGCGATCCAAAGCTCATGAGCCTCAGCACAGGCCAGTACCTTGCTCTGGCGCTGGCGGCCCACGGGGTAAAGTTCAAGCCGATTATTGATGCCAACTTTGTGGACGCTGTATGGGGCAATGAAAAGCCTGCCAGGTCTTTGGAGCCAGTGTACTCAATACCAATAGAATTTTCGGGAGAAACCAGCGCATCAAAGATTACCAATTTAAGGCTCAAAATGAAAGAGTTCGGCGCGTCGCACCTTATCATCACTGCGTTGGACGAGATCGGTTGGTTGCTTAACTTGAGAGCCGATAAAGACATTCCGTTCTCGCCTTTTTTCTTCAGTTACGTGATCGTGACGGCTGACCACGTTGTTCTTTATGCAAACAAGGATAAACTCAGAAATGTGGAAGAGCACCTCTCAGAAGTGTCTGGCTTGATTGTGAAAAGTTACGATTCCTTTTACCCCGACTTGGGTGACTTGAAGGCCACAGTGACAAACCAAAACGTGAAGCTCATTTTGCCCAATAAAAGCGCGTGCAATTACGCATTGCTTGACTCTATTCCGGACTCGAGTGCCAAGCATACCATCGTGTACCTGTCGGTCGTGTCTGTCACGAAACTTTTCAAGAATCCAACCGAGCTACACAATGCTAATGTAGCACAGACGCGTGACGCCCTTGCTTTCATCACGTTCTCTGCATGGTTAGAGCATCAGCTCATTCACAAACGGAGAGAGGTGCTGGAGTACGAGGCAGCACAGAAAATATATGCGATTCGTTCGAAGCTTCCCAATTTCAAGGGACTCTCCTACGAGACGATATCTTCCACGGGCCCAAACGCCGCGATCATTCACTATGCCCCTACAAAGACCGAGAATTCGATTATCGACATAGAAAAGCCATACCTTTTGGACTCAGGTGCACACTATCTCGAGGGGACCACGGATATCACCAGAACATACAAGTTTGGCACCGAGGGCTTGACAGATGAGTACAAGAAGTACTACACGTTAGTTCTCAAGGGCCACTTGGCCGTGGCCATGGCAAGATTCCCTGCAAACTCAAAAACGACAGGCACAGTGCTCGACTCATATGCAAGACAGTCACTTTGGAATGAAGGCTTGGATTTCAACCATGGCACGGGTCATGGTGTGGGCAGCTTTGGGAATGTACACGAGGGACCCTTGTACATCCTGACCACCGCGGGTGGTGTCAGCACAGATGATTATTTCAAAAAGGGGGCCATCGTCACCGATGAACCAGGGTACTATATCGATGGCGAATGTGGCTTTCGTGTAGAAAGTGAATTGGAGGTTACGGAATGTGATGCTTCGTTCGGAAAGACACGTAACGGCGAGAAATACCTTGGTTTCAAGTACTTGACTAAAGTCCCCTTTTGTTTGAAGCTCATCGATAAGGAGTATTTGTCTCCTGTGGAAATCAAGTGGATCAACGAGTACAATTCTTCGTTAAGGCACGAGTTTGCGAGCGAGTTGTTGAAAGCAGGCGACAGGCGAGCCTACGGCTGGTTACTCAAGGAAACACATCCCATTTGATAGCAAAGTAGTTCCTATTATGTATGTGATAAAGTTCCATACAATGAAGAATTGAAAGGTAAATGATCCTATGTCAGTTTGAAAGACGTCGAGTATAGCGTAGGGAAGCCGAGTGAGTTGGCTTTGTTGGCCGGCTTAGAAAAGCCTGGTCTTTGAAGACTCCCCGGCTTTTTCAAAGTTGTTGATGAGGAGTAGTAATTTGAGTCACTTCCGAGTTTGTTGGATATGAAAGGAGAGGCAATCTTTGGTATGGGTTCGACGAATTCACGTCTTGATAAGTCCATCCGCACTAGCTCGGGGTCTGTTACAGTTCCTGAAGCAGAAGGTATCTTGTACTGAGGCATCTTCAAGCTGCCAGAAGAGCTCCAGGAATTGTTCGAGGGAGGAGGCAGAGCCAATATCTTGGCGCCACTCTCAAAGTCAGCGTCGGAATTGAAATCGGCATCCAGCGCACCTGCTTTGGGCCTCTTGGGTATAGAGTCTAAGTAGTCGAGACCCAATCGTTTTTGAGATTGTCGTAATGCCTCGAGCGTTGACATCGCTGGGCTGCTTGATCCTGCCGACGTGTTCAATGCATTCAATGCCGAGACTTTTCGCATGAGCTCCTCTCGCGTTGATTCCGGTGAGTTTATGGTTGTGAACTGATTTTCCTCGCGCTTTACGAGAAAGTCAAACTTTCGCGAGCTGCCGGACTTCATGCTTGCCTCGAAGAGAGAGTGCATGATCAGAGAGATGGCGTCCAGGATTATTAGTGGGTCTGTCATTTCCAACGCCTCGGCGCATGCTGAAGCCACCACCGCAGTCGTAGCACAAATGGCTGAAAGTACTGCTCTTGGGTCCTCGTTGTGACCACATTCGGTCACCAAATTGAAGCACTCGGTAATCCTTTTCACGAGAAGCGGCTCCTGCATAGGAGACTCGTCGGACGGAGGCGGACTCTCCGCTTTCACCTCATCTTTCTTTTGCCTGCTTATGCGGCGGTTTCGCCTTTTCGTGTATTCCTTCTCTATCCACAAGAGCTTCTCTTCCGTCGAAGTTTCACCAAACTTTGTTGCTGCTCTTTTGAGCACACGGCATCTCAAGTCATTATCCTTGTTACGCTCGGCGTTTTCTTCCCTCCACTTTTTCTTCCTTTCTCTATTGCCCTCTCTGATGCGACTTTTATGTTCGGTCGAGTCGACGTCGGGTTTAATGCCAGCTATAGCCATTCGAAGTCGTGGGATATCCACATTTGTCAAATTAGAAAACGTGGCTTCATACAATTGCGGCAAATCGTCCTCCAATTTCTGCTTGAATTGCTCGTCAGACGCAGGCTCCTCTCGCTCTTGGGCTTTCTTTGGTTTCGGGGATTCTATTTGCTCCACAATGCTGTCAACAAACGCGAGCGTCTTTGCTCGAACATCGTCGTCCGTCATGCTTAGGATAAACTGCTTAGCCTTGTTAAACAGGTCCAAATAGAATTCCTTTTCATCTGCGGAGTTCCTGATCCCTTTGAACAAATCCTGTGCTGCTTTGCTGAATGTCGCAGGAGCTTTCTTGTTGTGCATCAAAGCGTTCGTCATCTGCCTGATGACCAGCATCAAGTTAGAAGAGTGAGTGCCTGACTGAATGTGTTGAGACAATGATGACAATATTGTTGAGAGTTGTGGATGATTCTGTGCAGATGGCTGGACTGTGTGAACTCCGGGTTGCATAGAGTCTTCAAGAGATTTGATTGAGGAGTAGTCTCTTTGCAGACCAGTACTCATGTTCGACCGATGTAAAGCTAGTGTCTCAGCAATCGATAAAGGCTTTTTCGAGACCGCATCCTTCTCATTAGTTAAGACCTCAGCATTTGTCTCGAGTAGTTTCAGCTTTTCGAATGCCTCTCTAGCAGCTAAAGCAGCCGCTGCAGTTGCCGACGACAACGCACCAATCATCTCTTGTTCCCTTTTCGAGTTGTCCTCTTGCTCTTGGTCAGGTGGACGCGTAGACGGAACAAGATCTTGCGGATTTTGCATTGCCATGTTGAACGCATTTTGAAGGATCTCGTTCATTTGCAATTGCTCGAGGTCCAGATCTTTGTCTACTGGATCACGAGCTTGGCTTTGCGCGTTATCAGACCCAGCGGGGAAAGCACTATGAACTGCACTCGCCACGGCAGCCTTTAAAGCAGCATCCAAATCTTGTGATGGGTCTTCATTGGGCTCCTCGGGCCGGGTATAAGCACCATTCTGCAAGCTAGTATCGCTATTTTCATGAGAGCCAGTCGCGTGCGCTTGACTTTCGGTCACAGAGGGTTTGTTTGTGTGACTGAGATGGCCGATCTGCAGAACAACATTGTGCACAATATCGCCAAGATCAGTTGGGTCTTGGTGGTTGTTGGGAGCGTCAAAAGTTTCTGTTTCATGTCTTGACTCCGATCTTACGCGCTCGGAGCTGGCCGCCACTGTCCTGTCTTGAGGTGGCTCCCCATATTGACTCTCGGCAGGAGAACCTTCGAGGCCACGCGCCAAAGACTTGAACGCTGCCCCAATAGCATCCTCGAGATTCTCATCGTCGGAAACACCGTTTGCATTGTTTATATTTGAGGTATGCAGGGAGCTTGACTCTCCGCCATGAGAATGAGATGATTCTTGGTCAAGACTCATTCCCTCAGTGAGATTCTTGAACGCATCGCCTATTGCATTTTCCAAATCGTCATCATCACCATCCATGGCCTCATTCAGCTGACCATTTCTGTCATTAAAATGCAGTTTTGTTTGGATAGGTTCCCTGAGAGACTGGTGCTCAGGCGGAAGCTGCGAGTACTCTCGATCAGCCCAAGAGTGGTCCTGAGCCATGTGCCCATGACCATCAGCAGCCTGCGAGGATATACTCCTTTCTATGAATTGCTCGGATTGGGGATCCCATTGACCCTGGTCCACAAATAGTTCGCCAGTTTCCATGCTTTGATCATGCTTTTTCTGCTCGGTGAATTCACCGTCGTGCTCGTCCATCATTACATCCTGAGTCGCTTCAGTATGTTGTGTATCACGTGCTTCTGTCGGTAGATTTCCATCAGTCATTTGGCTCAAATCACGATTAGCATTTTCGGCTTCCTTCTCAGCATGACCAACACGATCCTGTCCATTTTCCGGATCTCGTGAGTTACCCGCCAGACTATCGTGTGAAAGTGATGCAAATAAGTTTCCTACGGCCTGTGCAAGATCCGTATCCAGAGGTTCCGGCTGATCCTGAGCATCCGAATCGGCATGCAGTAAATTTGACTCAGTCTCGGTTTTTTGTTCATTCACAACTTCTTCTTGTCCATTTTGTTCATTTTGTTCATCTTTTTCGCCGTGATTCTCGTCATGATTCTCGGTTTCCTCGTGACCGGGTTCATTTCCAAACATTGCAAACTGCTTGAAAGCATCGCCAATCGCGTTTTCGAGCGCCAAGTCATCGTTGGGGTCGGTGTGAGTATCGCCATTTCCGGCACTCAAGGCATTTGAAATCGTGACATTATGTTCTGGTAATGAACTTTCATGATCCTGCTGATTTTGCAGTTCGTCATGTGCCGCTGTCATGGCGGGGTAAGGGGGTAAATATGTCTGAGGAGGTCACAAGATACATGTGACTGTTTTTTTTCGATGTTTTTGGGGGGCTCCATCCACGCACGCACGATGAGCCGCGCCGCCCTTTGTGCAGGCTTGCAGTCGGTGGTGGGTGCAACTAAACCCTATTGATTCATGAAAGAAAGGAGCGCTGGTAGTATTTTTTATCAAAGCGTGGTGAAGTATAGTAATTTGCTTTTTGATGATTTGCTGAAACCCCTTTTCTCCATTCAAAGGGCGTCTTTTTCAATGGAGGAATCTTGTATTGTATTATGAGTGTGGCGATATGATGCGCTTTGAATGTTATCATAATGATGAGTGGAAGCACTCGCCAAAATATGGATACATGTCAGATTGAGATATTCTTGCTGTATTTTCTGAAAATTCATCATTTTTTGGGTGAAACAAATGTCATAAAAAAGTTCCCTGGGGTTTAATCATTTGAAAGGCTGCCTCTTGTAAAACCCTTACACGCATTCGCAAGATGGTGCCTGCAATGAGGTAGGTGACAACTTTTTTGATTTCGTTACTTTTCACCAATAATTCTGGCGAGGCTCATATGATCTGGAAGCCCACTAAGTCGATGTAGAACAAATATGGCGAAGGGGTCCACTGTTCTCGAGTGACGATGTATATTGAATGGATGCAAAAAAGTGAGTCTGGCGACACGGTGGCCGGACACAGTCGGAATTATGTCACCTAGCTTGATGCGTTTCTTTCAATGTGAAGACGTGGCTTTCGTATCCTTTCTGGGCAATGTTGGAAGTTAAAGTTTGGTTTTGCTTGATCGGTGATTGAGCGGGTCCAGCTCCACCCACGTACGGGGCTCCCTGAGCTCAGCTTCCATGTCCTTAGAATCCGCAGCTGCATTGAACTAACTGCACAGCTTTTAGGTGTGCACCTATTCCATCCACATGTACTGGATAAGCCAGAAGCCAGTTCTTGAAAACACCCTGTAAAGTTTCAGTTTCCGGAGTGGTTATAGTTTAAGAATTGCAACGCAATCACGGTGGCATTATGATTTGCAGTTTCCTTGGGTTCAAGCACCAATGTTCAAGCAAAGGGACTTGTGTGATGAATGGTGGAACATGCTAAACTTCATTCTGGCTTATATTGAGCATCGTTTTCAAGACTGGCGAATCCTTAGTAATCAAGTAGCAAAAAGTGCACAACCTTCCAGGTCGGATTATGCTTTAAAGGGTTCATCTGCTTTGGAACAGATTTGGCAGCCACCGCCTTCACAGGTATGATTTGACTATTCGTAGGACAAATAAGTTCTTAAATGAATTCTCAAGCCATCCAACCAGGAAATAGAATATAATGAAAATTACGCTATTTATAGAGAGCCCAGCCATTCGGTAGAGTTTCACATTGGTGACATTCCACAACCTCATATACTGAAATAACCACCCGTCCATAAAATGAAAAGTGAAGTGGATCATAACATTCATACTTACAGATGAAAGAATCGTCTGCCCGGGGCAACCATAATTCATCCATTTGCTCATCTGTCTTTTGCTTTGATAAATGGCAGCACCATACGTCGTGCGTATTGCAAATCAGTTCCATAAAGGTGTCTATCCGCACGCACCATTAGATCGATAATAGTGATGGGACAGTACTCACCACTGAATACATCACACAAACAATATACAGTTACTATATGTTCATTTTTCAGAATCGTATTCATTAAAAGCGTATCTTTTGTCTATTGATATGCTGGGATAAATCCATATTTTAAAAAATCGATATGAATATATCATTTTTCGGCTCTGCCCGGCGCCCTTTTCTCATTTCGTGTGATCCATCTCATGGCTCGGGCTTCTTGAGCATGGCCTGCAGACAGACTCTCGCCACAAGATACTCCACAGCCCTATGGATGGTTATGGGTCATCAAGTAAAGCATGAAGATCAAATTCAGAGACTTGAAGAAGCAAACCGTCGAGGTGGATGCGGAACCGGCCGACACTGTATGTTGATTCGCTTTTTTTTGAACAAAATTCCGGCTTTTTGGCAATATTAAAGGCTCTTTTGAACTGTGCTTACTCTCGCTATACTGAAGGCGTCGAAGAATCACTTCACCACCATATTCCATCATTTATCACCTCCCAGGAGTCACCAAATCACCAAGATTTCAATACTAACCGTGCAGGTGCTTGCCACGAAAGAAAAAGTCGCTGCCGTTAAGGAAGTGGAGGCATCACAATTGAAGTTCGTGTACTCAGGCAAAGTGCTCCAGGATGAAAAGCTTTTGCTGGACTTCAAAATCAAGGACGGCGATTCTATCATCACCATGGTGTCAAAAAAGAAAACCGCGACACCGCCTGCCGAGACGCCCAAGCAGGCAACGCCGCCTGTCACAGACACTGCCGCCGAACCGGTCCCTGTAGCCGCCGAGTCACGTGACACGGGTGCTGAAGGGGGTGAAACAACGGCGGATTTCGCCGCCGGCCTGGAGCGTGAGGCCGCAATTCAGAACATGTTGGAGATGGGCTACGACCGCCCCGACATCGAGCGTGCATTGCGTGCTGCTTTCAACAACCCACACCGTGCCGTTGAGTACTTGCTCACCGGCATCCCTGAAACGTTGGCCGCGCCAGCAGCGAGCGCTAGCCCTGCGCCTGCTGCTGCCACTGCTGCAGAAACCACTCATTCAGAGACTTCGGGTGATGCAGAAGAGCATCAGAATTTGTTTGACGCTGCCGCTGCTGCCACGGAAGAGGGTGATGACCCCACCATGGGTATGAGCGAGGAGAGTCAGCTCGGTTTGCTTCGTGAAGCGATCCAAAGCAACCCCGAATTGATCCAGCCGTTGCTTGAACGCATGGCTGCGGCAGACCCACAGGCGGCCGCGTTGATCGAGCAGGACCCAGAGGGGTTTGTGCAGCGATTCTTGGAAGGTGACCTCAGCATGGAAGGAGAGGACGCCGAGGGCGATGAGGAAGGCGTTGTGCGCGTCGAGTTGTCGGAGCACGACCAGCAGGCCGTGGCACGTCTTTGCGAGTTGGGCTTCGACCGCAATATGGTCATTCAAGTTTACATTGCGTGTGATAAGAACGAGGAGGTCACGGCGGATATCTTGTTCCGCGACACCTAGAGATGGTGCAATTGTATATTACGAATACACGGGCGCCGTGCGGCGAAGTACGAGGACGAGGCATCACGTAGGGAGTTAGTTGAGTGAATCTGACGGTAGCTGAAGCCAGTTTTGAAAGTGGTAATCCACCATCAGAACCTCGCAGGGCCTGTGTGATTCAAATCATGATTCTGATAAAGTTTCTACAGCTATTCTTGGGTTATGGAGTTTCTATGGCGTGTCTATGGTTTTGACCCCTGGGTTGTCACGCTCGCATATGCTGTTTGAGACATGTCTAACTTTATTGAAAAATCTAAGTTCACGCATGGCACGTACTTATTCACTCATTGGCGAAAGTGGAGATCACTTTGAATGGCTTTTTCTCTGACTCCGGCACGGGCTCGTTCCCTGGTCTGACAACCAATCTCGTCTTCAAGCCGGTAATATGGGCAGCCTTGATTTCATTGATATTGTCCGAGTAAAACACAATCGTCTCTGCCGCAACGCCAATTGTCTTGGTGATGTTCTCATATGACTGTGGTTCTTGCTTGTAGCCAGAAGTTGTAATGTCGAAGTATCCCGCAAGTTTCGGCGTCAAATCAACCAGTTGTCCATCTACTTCTACATGTGAAAATAGGAGCTTTTGTGCGGCGACACTTCCGGACGAATAGATGTAAGTGTCCTCATTACGCTCGAGGAATTCGATTGCATCGCTGTAAATAGGCGCCTTCAAATCGCCCTTTTCATAGCCCAACTTCCATACTTTACCTTGGAATGACTTGAGCACAGGGTCCTTGATATCGTTTGAGACTAAGTGACTGATATGGTCCTGTAACGCATCCTTAGATTGCTTCGCCAGCTCGGGAAATCCACTCAAGATTGCAGATAGCTCGTCCTTGTCTGCTGAAATTGGGAAATGGATCTTAGAAATCGTGGAAGGATAAGCCTCTAGGAAGTATGGGTAGAGGGTATCTTTGACGAAAGATATCGAGCACACGGTACCCTCGATGTCAAGAAGTGCGACCATTATTTGAATTCCTTGAAGATTTGTAAAGTGTATCTGTTGAGAATATACTTTGTAGTTTGTGCGAATCCTATGGTGATTCTAAAGATTTTAAGTGAAGTCTGGGGAACAAGTTAATCACAGGTTAGTATCTGGCAAATGTACGGTCGTGCATTAATTGGTGAGTCGCCAAAGTGATTCGCGACTTTGGCTAATTAAACCAAGCTCAGCTAAGAGCCAAAAGTCGGCGGTGTTTTCACTCACTCCACTACATGTGAATTTCATTACAATCCTCTTTTATATTTTTTTGTTGTAATGGTGGTTTTTAGTGTCTTTTTATCTTATGATCCCTGTTTAGTATGAATTGGAATTTACAAGGCTTTGGTTAGAATTGTTGGATTCAAGGAATGTAGCTAGTATTTTTCCTGTTAGCGGCGCATTTGACAGAAAAAGGCCACTAACCGTCTCATTTAAAAAAGCAGTTTTGAATGAGTAGTCCCCTATGTTAGACACAAAGCGCGTTGCTGATTCCCGGAATGGATTCAGTAGCAAGCCTTTTTGTTTGAGTCCAATCAGACAACAAGAAACAATACCGAAGAGAGAAACAATACCAAAGAGAGAAAGAAACAAATACGCACACACTCATTCGCGTGGTGACGTCATAAGACAATACCGCCACAGCAAGATTAAGCATGCCCCCCGCGATTTCGAATTTTTGCCATGAAAGTTACTCATCCCGGAGCGTCCACGTTAATTTGTGGCGAAATGGGTGAAGTGTCAAAGTACGAGTCTCTTTTGATGAGACACACCTTTTACCTCTCTTTACCATAGATCAATTGCAGCCGCGACATGCGCGTCACTAAAGATCATTGTCCAGATAACGAATTCTATGAGTAACTTTGGTTAGATAATTGCAAGTCCTTTATCGAGGTCCTCAAAATATTTTGTTTAAATTTTATCACAACCATCAAATATCACGTTGAATCTGACCTTATCCTTTCAATATAGCATGCACTTCCATAAGTGAGGAAGATGAAGAGTCAAAAGTGCCCGGACAACAATCACACCTGAAAGAGGAAAAGTCATCTCCGGAACGGAACTAATTAGCACAGTACCGCTCAGGGCTTTATCCATGGTATTCTATTTTCAATTCTCGATTTTTTTGGCTAATAGGTGACTACCCAAAAAACAGCAGGTTTGGAGCCCTGTTTTCTCGGGCAAGCTCCGCACATGACCGGGCTGCCAGACGCCAGATCCTGCACTGCGAACGCATTTCACATAGCCGTTTTGGCCCATCCAGAAACCGTGAACTTCTGACATATCGTTCACCCGTGATCTATTCTACATCTAGCTAAGCATATCATATCGCTACATTGCACTACTTATATTCTCAAAAAGCAAAGTTCCACTATTGTCACTTCCTATTCACTTATTTTACCCCCTACCAATCACATTTATCCATAGCAAGCTGTGCTGATCAGTTATGGACCTACCCTTTGACGATGACAACCACATCAACGAAGAGCATATCCACGCGTTTGCAAAAGCATTAGTATGGGAGCTGGACGAGTTGGAAAGCGCGTTTTCTACGGGAAATTCGCTGCCCAAGACCCCTGAAGATGTCGTGAAGGAGGAGGCGAAATTGCTCAATCGGGAAGAACTCCAGCTCAACCTGGCGGCGCTCTCGCCGCTCCCGAACACTCTGCGACCAATGCTGAGCGGCTCGGTACCGCTGCTGCTGCTGCGAACGGCGCTGGAAAAACCGGTGAAAATCGTGTCTAAGAGTGATTGGTTTCCCACAGGGGCGCCGCGGCCGCGTAGCGGCAAGAAAGACGCCAAGGTTGCCACGGAGAAATTCACTAGTGAGTTTCGCGTATCCTCGTCGTACAAGGTATTCCGCTGGCCGATTCTCATGATGATTGTGGGGTGGGTGTTGTTTCTATGCTTCCTATATACATGGATCCGCGCGTACGTGGCGCTCCTGGAGTATTTCTTTACGTGGACGGGCGAGCGGAAGAAGCTCAGGGACAGGTTGCGACAGTCAAAGACATATGAGGAGTGGGTGGAAAACGCCAAGGCGTTAGACGTATTTTTGGGGCTCGATAAGTGGTCCGACAACCCGAAGTTCTCATATTACGATTACCGCACGCTTCAGAAAACGATTCAACGGCTCAAGGTGTTGAGACAGAAAAAGGATATTCCAGACTTGATGGTGTTCTTGCAAGGCTGCCTCCGCAAGAACTTTGCCGGGATCGAGAACAGACAGCTTTACTCCCACCGCTATTACGGCACGAAAAAAGTCGTCGAGAGGTATATCGACGAAGTGGTGCGCGCCATTGATTGCGTTGCTCAGGCGAGCGATGCGCAAGTGCTGGCAAAAGCCAAGCGTAAGTTCTTTCGTGTTGTGCAAAAGAATTACGGCAAATCGGCCCTTTGCCTAAGTGGCGGAGCGTGCTTTGCGTACACGCATTTTGGGCTCGTGAAGGCGTTGCTAGACAACGACTCGTTGCCACGCATCGTGCTGGGCACCTCGGGCGGCGGCCTTATTGCTGCATTGACGTGCACTCGCACAGATGACGAGTTGCGCCAGTTGCTCGTACCGGAATTGGCTGCAAAAATCACGGCCTGTGAGGACCCCTGGTATGTGTGGATCCCGCGATGGTGGCGCACGGGCGCACGGTTTGACGCCGTGGACTGGGCACGTAAGCTGAACTTTTTCACCAACGGCTCCACCACTTTCCAGGAGGCCTACCACAAAACTGGGCGGCAGCTCAATATCTCGACTGTG
>JAKTVE010002759.1:78687-115053 GCA_030557065.1 Metschnikowia rubicola | reverse complement strand
CTCGGGATACCCGGGTTTATCACCGGAGTTATCACGAGAGAAGTCGAATATAAAAGGAGCTGGGTTTCCCTCACAGGTCACTCAATTAATTAACTCATTCAATATATAAGTTACAATATTATCAATCATGGCTAGATCTACTTCCACCTCAACCACCTCAGCTACTCCTACTGAAACCTTCAGTGACTTGATGAGCAAGTTCATGGTTCACTCACCACTGAGCGACTTAACATGGAAACAGAAGGATACTCCTGCAGAGTATTCATTCGATGCGACTCTGTTCGTATCGCAACAGAATTGCATTTGTTTACCTTCGCACCCAAGATCCCCTGCGCACGACCTATTCGAGACAATTACGTGGTAATTTAGTGGGAACGGTGCCAGTCCGACCGTCTTTAGCCGCCAGCACTGTGCGTTCTTTTTTCTCTCTATAGATCTGATAAAAAACGGTACGTCAGAAATGCGACCTAGCTAGCTCTTCACAAGACTGAACATTCGAAGATAACCCTAGCTAGCTTAGCAGCCATGAAGTGTAGACGAGAAAAAAAAAAAAAAAGAAAGAAATTTTTTTTTGTAGTTCTCTTGCTTATCTCAAACAATAAAGCTTGTGTCTCAAGTGACGAGTCATACCTTTAAGTCTGAGCTTGTGCAGCTCTTTATCAGGGCTATTCACAACCACGTTTTTTTGGCGCGGCCTGAGTAACTTGAGCAGAGCCACTATATAGCTGTGAATATATAAGCTCATGAGAAATCACATTGTGACGAAGGAGGGGCAATTTTCAGATTTTCAGGAAAAAATTACATCGAGTGGATATGTAATAAACAGATTCATATGTACGGGCTTGTCAGAAAGGTTGCAAACTTCAGCTATTAGGCCGCAATTAGGCCCTCAAGTTTGAAGCAATTACAGTCTCATCAACTATCAATGGCCTGTTGGTGGGAGTTACTCAAAATGCGATGGTTATAAGGGCCAGGAGGCTCTTATATGATTAGAAGAAAGTATTTCCGTGTAGCTCTTTGAGCAATCCACAAGACGTATCTCACATTTTTCAAAACAGGAAAGAAATGAACAGTTGCTTGCTTCGACCAAACACGCTTAAATCAAATCAGTTCGCAAATAATTCTGTGGCCAGTTCGCAACGACCTAGAATATTATAGATAAGGCTTAAAGCTAGGTCTCCACAGAAGCTAAGTCAAACGGGCCTGATTTTAGAAATCCATAAACAGAGACTGTAGTGTCTAAAGTCTATACAAGTGATACAGTTTTGAGGAAAGCTCCGCTGGTCCACAGATAGAAAAAATTGGAAATGTTGACTGTGATGAATTCATAGAAGAGCACTTCAGAACCGAAACTCAGAGCTAGAAAAAAATTGTGATCCTCTGGATTTGCCTTGAAGCACTGTACTCGAATTTTGTGTCATTGTTTTCGGAAATCTGCAATCAATCGCTACTGAGTGCAATTCACTTGACTCACTTTTTTTTTTATTTTCAAACTGTGGCCTCTTTGGGCATGCAAACTAAACTCACTTGGTAGCAGCCCGAATCTTCGTACTCAATGACTCTTTTTTTTGCTTGATAGGCTTTCTCATCAAGAAAGCAACAGCGGGATCTATTAGATGCAAATTATTCAAAAGCACATATGTCAGTCCTTGTTCTTTTGTCCTGTTTGTGCGGTGATAATGGCCGCGGTGACAGTTTACGCCACTTGTCTTGAGTTATGGCGGCGGAGTATAGGTCTAAGTTAGAAAAAGGTCGAAAAATGGAGGAGAATCATGCACAATAGGCCAGGGTCGCTTCACATGTCAGCTACCATGTGGCAAATCGAATTGGCGTGCTGGCGTTCTTCATGTCATCATAATGGTTATCAATATTACTTTGAGGTACAGGTCTTAAGTTTAGAATTAGTCACAATATTGATTATTTCAAATACTAAATGGAATACTAAAGCTCAGCACTGCATCATTCTCGGACCGACGAGACCGTCTTTGTATTGGCGCAGTTATCGTGGAATACATTCAACTCCCAACTTCCAACTGACATAAGTTCCATAAACAGAACCAGCTGAGCCATGAGCCTGGGTAGGGAGGGTTCTTGGCGAATTGCAAATGGTGTTGACTCTCGAATATACCTTAAAGAATAGTCGTATCAAGCTTTGTCAGTATTTATTGCAAAACGAGTTTCAGTTTAATATGTCTTGTAAAGGCGTTCGGACAACTAAAGTTTGCCCCTTGGACTCTCACTTCTGGTTTTAATCACAGAAGGCTGCTTGTACCCAAACGAGCAGTGCTATTTGTGCTGATACTTAACAATCTAGTATTCAAACATCACAAGATCAATATAGTAGTACCCATACACGTCAAGCAGTGTCGAGCAATAGTAACGAGACCAATTTCGAAGCGGCTGCTTTTTCGGGAATCCAAGTCCAAAATACGATTCACTCTAATCTAAACGTAAATCTATGTCAAAGATCAAATTAGATTATGGCTTTGGATGCTTCTAGTGTTTATTGATCCACGGTTGCTAGGTGCATCCAGGGGCTGCCAAAACAATACGAGATTCCGCGCGTTAGCATTTTATGCGTGTCTAGGCACGCGCGCGCCGCGTATAAACAAACACCGGTGCGGCGCAATTCATACGTATTTTGCAGATCGTAATGGTAAAACTGAACAATACCGATAACCAAATTTAAAACAGTTTTAAAAATTCACAAAGATTTGGCGTTGAGTTATCTATCAGTCTTTCGGTATCAATCCTGAGGTATGGCCAAGAAAAGAGTCTGACTAATCGACAGTGGAATGTGCAGAACCAGGGCCTCGATCGCGATGCACGTGAGGGCCTGTGACAATTCGTAAGGGTCTAGCCAAGGACCTCAAAAGTAGACGACCAAAAAGATGTGATGCTGAATGACAGTTTTGTTATAAATGCACTCAAACTTTCATTATTGTGCACACTCAAGTCTGCAATTTATCCCTCACTTTATACGAATTTCAATCGAGGTCTCCGACTCACCCGGCCCTGGCGCAGGACGCGATTCGCGTTTCCAAAACAAGATCTGCACGCGGCGCGTCACGTCCCGCGAAACACGTCCGTCGCGATGTGAGACGGGCCTTTTCAACACCTCCTTCAGCCGGCATCGAAAATGCCTATATGTCTTCCCAAAGCAGAATACACGGCTGGGAGTGCGTAGTGAGCACTGCATCTTTCTTTTGTTTCCTCTATTTTCTCTTCCACACCACTATAGCTAAGCGCCTGTCATTCTTTGTCTCCTGGCTATTACCGGCTTTGCCTAAAATATCTTCCTTTCGTTCGCTATACCTTCGCTATCACTCTGTGCCTTTACTCCATTACACTCATTGCACATCAAGGGTAGGATTAGCCAGACAATTCTTCTAAATACTTTCAGAACAATTTACAACTGTCAGTCATATACTTGAAGAGTTTACGCTCGCACGATTGCTATTGCTATACAATTCTGCCATGAACATAGTTCTAGTGCTATACACGCTTGTGGCATATACAGCCGCCGTGTACGTGGGCTGGCCCATGAACGAACAGCTCCCGAACGTTGCCCGGGCCGAGGAGGCTTACCTGTTCACATTGGCCGACTCTACGTATAAACTGAGCGCAGGCGGTCAAATCACATATTCCGCCACAAATCTTCCCTCGTGGCTCCTGTTTGACTCGGCGTCACGCACATTCAGCGGCACGCCGCTGGAAGAAGACGTGACCACATTTGAGGTGGCGCTCACAGGCACGGATTCTGCAGACAACTCGAACTACACGGCTACATACCTGATGCTAGTGCTGAACAGTAGCGGGTTGGCGCTTTCGAGCAGTGATGTGATGTTCACGGAAATCGCCCAGTACGGCAACACCAACGGCGCCGACGGGCTAGTGGTGTCGCAGGGGGAAACATTTTCAATCGAATTCTCGCAATCTGTCTTCAAACAGAATACGGGAGCGACCCGCCCCATTGTGGCCTATTACGGCCGGTCGGGTGACCGAACGTCGCTTCCCAACTGGGTCGATTTCGATGCGGACTCGCTCACGTTCTCGGGCCAGGTGCCCAACGTGGTTTCGAGCATCGCGCCATCGATAGAATACACGTTTGCGTTTATTGCCTCGGATTATGCCGGGTATGCCGGTGCCGAAGGGACTTTCAAGCTCGTTGTCGGCGCACACCAGTTGAGCACGTCGCTCAACGAGCTGATCAAGATCAACGGCACCTACGGGTCCGAGTTCCTGTACACGGTGCCGATTCTAACAGATGTGTATCTCGATAATGCATTGATACAGCAGGCCAACATCTCGTCAGTGACGACGCAAAACATGCCGGACTACGTGCTGTTCGACAGCAGCAGCTACAGTCTCAGCGGCACGTTCCCGAACGCGTCGTCTTTCCAGAACTTCACTGTCGTTGTGCAGGACCTGTATGGTGATACAGTCTCGTTGCCATACCTGTTTGACTCGCTCGACTCGGTGTTTACCGTGGATTCGTTGAGGGATGTGAATGCTACGCGTGGCGAGTATTTTCTGCACGAGCTCCTAAGGCTGTACTTCACAGATTACAGCGATACGGATGTGGAAGTTTCGTTTAGCAACGCTTCGTGGCTCGCATACCACAGCCTGAACATGACCATGAACGGCGAGACGCCGCTGGATTTCTCCCTGGCAGAGGTCACGGTCAAGGCCAGCTCCGGCTTCGGCTCCGATTCGCGTTCTTTCCGAGTATTGGGCGTCGAAGGCGTGCACACATCGCTGAGTTCTTCTAGTCGCAGCTCCTCCAGTGCTTCGAAAACGTCAAGTGCGTCTGCCGGTGTGACTGCCACCGCGTCATCTACCGCCACGGCCACTGCTACTTCGTCTTCCTCATCACTGCCTATCGGTAAAAGCAATGACAGCCACAGAAAGCTCGTGTTGGGTCTAGCCATCGGGCTTCCGCTTCTAGCTCTTCTTCTAGCGCTTATCATTCTCATATTCTGCTGCTGCCGCAAAAAGAAGACTGACGAGGATAACGAAGCTGACGCCGGGTCCGATACTGAGATCACGGGGCCCGGCTTCGGTCGTATCGACAGCAATGATGACCACGCAGAAACTGCGAGGCAGCTCGGTGCGTTGAACGCGCTCAAACTCGACGACGACACACGCTCGGTACTGCTGAGCGTCACCCATGTTGACCTGGACTCAGAGTTCCATGATGCGCAAGAAAAGCCCATGGTGTCATGGCGGGCCAATGAAGCACTGGATCTGAGTGCGATGAAAAAGATGTTGCTTCGCGAAAAACACGCGTCGGAAGCATCCCTCAGCACTGTCAACACCGAGCAGTTATTCTCTGTTAGGCTCGTGGACGAGAGCGTGCTGAACCGCAGCCTGGCGTTCCGGAAATCGGGTGATTTGGCCGGCGTGATGCGTGACGTCAGTGCCGGCAATATTCAGCGCCTTGATAGCGATGGTAACGTGGTGGGTTCTTCGGCCACATCGTCGCCCACCAAGGCCAAGTCAGGAACACAAACGAGCCTTAATAATATCCTGGAGGAGGACAGCAACAACACATTCTACACGCAGGAATCTTCAGACTATAATCTTCTAGCGAAGTTTCTTGGGCTGCAGACAGGGTCGCAGAACTCGAGCCTTAGCGCCGGAAACGTGAACAAGGATATTGCACCCGTGCCTGACAACAGCGAAAGGTGGCGCGCTAGTGTCAACGGCACACTCTTACCGTCGCCCGATGCCGAGACGTTTTTGTTGGATAACGATGCTTCACACAGCCCGAAAAAGTTTTCGGTTGAGCGTGCCGAGGCCGGTTTGTCGCGAACCTCGGTTTATTCAGACCTCTCGTTTGGGGAGGCGGGTGACGATGCCCGTGGCAGCAAAGTAAAGCTTGTTGAGTTCACGAGAAAAGCTAGTTTGCGTGACTCCTCGCGCCAGCAATACATCGACCATCCTGCCAATCAGGCGCAGATCCTCGACGATAGCGATTGAGCGATCGGGCCCAGGGTGGTCTTTGAGGGCGCTCAACAATTTATGCATCGTGCGGCTATGCTGGCTACACACTAATACTTGTATACTAGACAATCAATGGAAACGGTAATATTTATGAGTGAACGTAGTTTTGAAAGAAGCAAAGATGGTTTATAAGGAGATGGAAGGGATGTGCTCCGGCTGTTATAAATGCCCACACTGACAGTGGAAAGTAGCGGCGGAATCTGGAGCCCGTGTTTTTGTCGTGATCATGGCTGTTTTCATTAGCCAGATCAAAATGAATATTCAGGCCATTCCAAAACACGTCAGACGAACTAATCATCAATCGTTACAACATGAAGGTCAAACTCTAAACATTACCACGATATGATTACAGCTTTACCTACTTCAAGTTGATAGCCCCGCTTTCTGCCATTTTTGACGCATGAGTAGTCGCTTAGTATATACGAGTTTCATGATTTCTTTCGAGCCCAAACGACATTCCAAAATCGCACTGAATACATGAAACAACAAAGAATGAGATTATTGATTGGCACGAAACAGTTTAATATCGACTTTCTTACAAGACCATATCCGTTCTAGTAGAAAGAGTGGTCTAGACTTATGATCCATCACTTCAATATTCTAATCAGACTTGTCCTTCCGATACGCTAGCATTACTCTAAAACAGATATCGCACAGCGAGCCTATGCTATCCCATTCTACGTCCAACCCCTAAATTTGTTGAAAAAAACCTTTGTAATAGTTCCATCGCATATTAAATTCTATTTCATTATATTATTAGCACACCACCACATCTACTTGGAGATTGTGTCGACGTAGTTGGCAGTGTCGTGTGCGCGTCTTCTGCCCTCAACATAGTCCATCATCTCCGAGTACGTCTGAGGAATCACCGATGCAAGCGGCTGCTTTGCCGAGCTTCCGGGCACAAAGAACGAGTAGATAAAACAACCGGATTCCTTCAGCTCGGATGAGTCCAAGTTGGTGATGTTCGTGTCGACCTTGACCTGCACCAAAGTGCCTGGCTCCAGCAAAAACGCGTTCGGGTTTTTAGAAATCTTGTTTGTGGGCGGCAAGTCGAACGGCAGGCACGCCTTGGACGTGCTGGCAGCGTCATGCAAATGCTCCGTGTACGAAACAGACGCCTCCATGGACAAAACAGACCCCACGGGGACAGGAGCCTTGAAAGTGGTGGAATCCAACGACACAAAACGTGGGCCTGCCGAGGTGAACGCGGCCGCGGCACAGTATGCTAGCTCAAATGCCTGGCGCAAAAGATAGCCACCGAAAATCATGTACGAGTGTCTGTTTCTGTACTGAGGCTGCATAAACAACGTCAGGGTGAACTTTGAGTCCTTCATGAACTTCAATTTCCCATCCAGCTTCTCAATCTGTTTCAGGGCCTTCCACATGTCATGCACGAGTCTTGTCTCTTCGTCCGTGGGCTCGATCACCGCACTGTTCTTTGCAGCCAACTTCTTCTTGGCATTGAACAGTTCCGCCCTTCTGTAGTCAAGCCATTCCAGCTCACTCACAGGGAGCAATCTGTTGATACCAAACGACTTGTGGGTCAATGGATTACGCGCCACAAACGTGAAGTTGGCCGTCAAAAACACGTTTTCCGCAGGCAACTCGGCCTCGGTGAATTCAGCCGGAATCAGGTCCTCAAAGGCGTAACCTTTGACGGTGATTTCCATCGACGAACGGCCCGTCCACGACACGGCACCAGCCAAGACGAAATTGTAGTTTTGGATCTCGTCAACTTTCTTCAACATCAAGATGCGGTCCACAGATGCGGTCACGTTCACGGGCTCGGCGGGTGCACAGTGCTTGTATGCGATTCTGCCTGCCAATGCGTCCAAGTCCTGGAACAATTGGCCGACACGCAAACGGCCAAATGCGTTGATGTATGCGTCACAAAGCCATTTGTCGTCCTTGAACGGAAGCAAGAGAAACGAAAACGAGTCGCTGCGTGTGCGCTCCAGAACCTTGGTGGTTTTCGGGTTGATGTAACTGTACAGGTCCAACTTTTTCCCGTCCTTCAACTGCTTGGCGCGCTCCGTCAACGCGTCAAGCCACGTGGCCGTTTGCTCCACCACCTGGTTGTCACGCTGGTCAGCGTTGATCGTGGCCGTGGCATCGGCGGCGGCTGCTGGGGTGGTGTTTTCGTTGCCGGTGCTCGTATAGAATCTAAGCGTCGTATAGCGCGGCGTGGACTTGGTTGTGAGGCCAAATTGCAGCTTTCTGCAAACGGGCAGAAGCGCTTTGGCCTTTAAAGCGAAGGTTCTGGCTATCAGCATTGTCTTGAGTACCGATCTTGGTGCAGAAAAGATGGGTTCTGTAATTTATTAGTGCCGGGCTTCTACGCTTATATACCTTACGCAGCCACGCGGCGATGCGTGCGTGGTGCACACAATGGAGCACATGACGTAGAGGGGATGAGGTGTGGGCGTCCGCGCAGCCAATGTTGGGCCGGGCATCGCCAAGCGAGCAACCTAACAGACAGGGTATCAGTACTGTGTTATGATTACCATGAAAATTGTGTGATTAATCTACAGAAGTTGTTTTCTTTCACAATATATATTTACTTATCACTCAATTTTATCTACTTCTAATCCAATCGCATTTACTTATTGCTGGGTTGTTTCTCTTCTAGTGTGGCCGCAGCCGACACCTCCCGGGCGTCCCGGGCTGCTTCGCCGCGCGATAAGGCCCAAAGCCTAATTTGTCAAGAGGGGTGGCCAACATCTGTTGTTGATGGGCGATGAGGGGATCTGCAATATCTGGCGAATGTTGAACAATGGAATTGAGGAGATACTGGTTGGGCGATTTCAATGGATAAATAGTAAACACAATTTTGTGCTATATTTGGACATATTATGTCATGTGATCAGATCTCCTTTTTCGTGCCTTAAGAATTTGCTGGCGAGACCGGCCGAGATTTGATTGGGATGGGGATCATTTTTAGAAGCTCGTTGGCCGCCCAAAGTGAATATTTGTCCGAAAAAATTCAAAAAGTCTTACGCATCGGTTACATTTTGAGGAAAAATTCACGTAAATCTTCAAAAACACGATTTCGTTCGAAATGTGTATGTTTAAGTTCTAGGCTGTGCCAATTAAAGATCTGTGGCGTCCTGCGATAAGCATGCGTTGAGATCTCGCAGCAACATGATGATTAGATAAGGTCTCACGCACGGAGACGGAGACAGGGTGTCAGTAGATAAGCTATGCAAAGTGTAATCGTCCTGCATTTTTTTCTGTCATCCATGATATTTAAACCAGCAAAAAAAAAACAAGAATCTGTGCCCTGGAGGCACGCTTGTTGGAGGTATCAGATGGGGTATATAAAGAAACAAGCATCCGTCAGGCACCTCAACAAAAGCGTAGAATGATTGTGTAAGACCGACTTTTGCCTCATAATGCAGTGTGAGGAGTTTCGATGACCAAAATTTGTTTGTGTGTTTTTTGCATCTTTGCAAATTTGCTGTTCGACGGTGTCCTCATATGGTAATTCTGATCAGAATCGACCCTACTTACTCGTCCCCAGCATCGAGGTCCATAAGTCTTGGTCTGTTGAAGATAAACCTCTTTTTTCTGTGTACTCATTTAATTCCTTTGTTGAGTGACTTTAGTATGGGTCAACCAAGCTTTGCTCGGAGCCCTAAGGATATATTTCTGCCATCTCCAATTGATGAGCACTAGTCTTATCAACGGTGCTGATCTGACTGAAGATCATGTAAGAATTGCTACTTGATGACGGAAACGGGTTTTTAAAACTTCAAGTCATCCACAAGCCACTCTCTTGGTTAATAAACGGGTGGATTCGACGGCTTTTCACGCACGGGTATGAACAGAAACATGCTTTTTGACGATAGGCTAGCATTGAAACATCAAATTTTTGGCCGAAATTGATTTCGAGGCTCCTCGTACTATTTTAGTAGCAATCAAGTCTGCGAAGCAGTTTTCTCGTGAGCCAGATATGTAAAATTTATCAGTTGCCTTATGAGGGTCCATGATAAGACTAGATTTTGCAGCCACATACAAGGGTCGGTCAAGAGAAAGATTAATCATCCATCTTTGGAAATGAAAAGGTCGGGAGAATAAATTGGAGAATCATCAAGGATGAGACCCAATAGCAACATCTCAATAGACTTGAGCAGGGGATGAATGTGGTAGTATTTTGATATACAGTTGAAGAAACAGCTCTGGGTGTACATTTTAGATTCCGTGAAATAGGTCCCTATGAAACCTTTTCTGGGCTTCACGACATGGCCTTTAACACGTGAATTTAACAATGATCACCCAACTTGTTTTTTTTATAAATTTGTGGATTTGACAAAAAACCATTTGAAATTAACTAAACGCGCCCCAATACAAGTCAAATACAACAATTCCGTCACTTCCAATGAATAATAAGCTTCACTTAAATACGTGTTCAAATTCCACTCGGAAAAAAAATATTCTCGCAATGCCCAAAAAACCCAAGAAATTCGGCTCAAACATTGTTTATAACACCTATTAAGTCCACTTGAAAGTCTACACCAAGTTTATGATTCATCATTGATCACTCTACAGTTACACTCTTCCTCCCGCACTGTACACACGCACATGGATACTACTGTACTCTATAAGGACACGAGTGATCAAACCACGCGACTGTATTTTCTCCCACGAATTGACTATGTTGAAACATAGCCTGGCCATTATACAATATTGAGATTTTTTTTTGGCTCAAACTCCACGATTCTCTTATTGAACACTGCCTTATCAAATCCAATCTGCGAAGACGGCCCGTACGGTGCGCACTGCTCCAGGACCGGAGAAGCCTGAAGCCTGAAAATCCACACGTAATGGCGCGCTACGCAGCACCCCGATTAGGAACGATTTGGGTTATTGATACTAGCTTCTGTTTAGCACTCTAGAAATGCAAAAATTGAGATTTACATCCTATTTAGCTATGAAAATGATCCCATACATTATCGCTGTACTGAACCAACCTCAAACCAACACCGTGCACAAAATCGGCACAATTCATTACGGGTTATCGAGTGCCCAATTATCACTGCTTGTCTCCAGGACCCATGCCCGCACCCGGAGGTACAGCTCCGAGTGGCCAGTGCGCACCCGGTCCTCATCGATCCGTGCACCCCAGGCCGCGGCGGATTTTGCTAACAAAAGAGCCCGCCAACCCATTTCCCTCTTATAACCCCATCAACACACGACAACTTCGACTTGCAAAACATCAATAGTATACCATGTCCAGATTGTCTAGTGTCGCCAGAACCTCGCTCATGGCCGCGCGCGCGCCGTTGAGAATGGCGTCGGGTGCCGCCGGCCCAAAGACCATGACCGTGAGAGACGCCTTGAACTCGGCCATTGCTGAGGAATTGGACAGGGATGATGACGTGTTCCTCATGGGTGAGGAGGTGGCGCAGTACAACGGTGCTTACAAGGTTTCGCGTGGCCTTCTCGACCGTTTCGGCGAGCGCAGGGTCGTTGACACGCCCATCACCGAGATGGGATTCACTGGTTTGACCGTCGGCGCCGCTTTGGCCGGCTTGAAGCCCGTGGTGGAGTTCATGACGTTCAACTTCGCCATGCAGTCCATTGACCACATCATCAACTCCGCCGCCAAGACGTTGTACATGTCCGGTGGTATCCAGCCATGTAACATCACTTTCAGAGGCCCCAACGGTGCCGCCGCCGGTGTTGCCGCGCAGCACTCGCAGTGCTATGCCGCGTGGTACGGTTCCATTCCCGGCTTGAAGGTCGTATCGCCATATTCCGCCGAGGACTACCGTGGGTTGTTCAAAGCCGCCGTGCGTGACCCCAACCCAGTCGTTTTCTTGGAGAACGAGATCGCTTACGGTGAGTCGTTCGAGGTCTCCGAGGAGGCGTTGTCCACGGACTACGTGATCCCATTCGGTAAGGCCAAGATCGAGCGCGAGGGTGCCGACATCACCTTGGTGTCGCACACGAGAAACGTCATGCACTGTCTCCAGGCCGCCGAGCTCTTGGACAAGCAGTACGGTGTTGCCGCGGAGGTGATTAACTTGCGTTCGATCAAGCCCTTGGATGTGCCAGCCATCGTGAAGTCCGTCAAGAAGACTGGTCACTTGGTGACCGTTGAGGCCGGCTACCCCGCCTTCGGTGTTGGCTCTGAGATCTGTGCCCAGATCATGGAGTCTGAGGCCTTCGACTACTTGGACTCTCCTGTCGAGAGAGTCACTGGCTGCGAGGTGCCAACACCATATGCCAAGGAGTTGGAGGACTTTGCCTTCCCTGACGTTGACGTTGTGTTGAGAGCCTCCAGAAAGGTCTTGGGCTTGTAAGTTGCCCCACATGACGGTCATTCCATAGAGTTAAATACATATTCCCCATAGCGAGGTCTCAACATCTGAACGTGAACTACTTGAGCGGTGTCTTTTGGACAAAGTCGAACAAAACGCTTATTTGCTGACAAGTAACACACACAAATCATTCACGTACGCGTTGACAAACTACAACTTATTAATAATTAACTTCCGACTTACTAAGTTTTGGATGACTCGAAATTATATTGTCTTGTCAGTACAATCATTCTCTTCTACAGTTGTGCTCGTCAGTGACCATTTGCTGCTTCTAGGCGTACAACGCTGACTTATGGCCCAGTACCCATCATAATGAAGTGGAACACAAGTACCATGATTTGTGCGCAAATTGTTTATTCAGCACAGTCACAAGTTGGAAAAACAAGGTGACGCTTGATGAGTTTTTTTTCGAAACAAGCAATTTTGTTATATTTGGGGGCCTTGTTCTACTACTTCTATCACGCGCGATACGTTCTCTCAAAGGTACTTACAAAACATGCATATAAACCTACCAGAATTAAAGCACAGGTAATTAGTTTATCAGCGGCAATAATATATCATATTCCAGAAATACAAACTCTTAAGAACTCCAATCTTTGCGGCTGACTATCTCCAATGTACCAAAACCTTATTTCGGAATGCCACCGTGCGATGTGTACCACCGACGCATCAGCGGGGCCCGGTTGAAACATTTCTCACAGCCGCACTGGAGTTACCCTTTACCACCAACCAACTTTGCATAAAAGACATTTCCATAGACATAGAAGCAGGCGCGGGAACCAGACATTTGTTTTTTACGTGATTCTAAAAGCGCATTTTTCGACTCTCATTCTGCCAGCCCAGCATCAACTCAGCTAGATTTTCGAGTGTCTGATCTATCCCGATCTAATCTGATCTGATCGTTGGCCCACCTTAGAATCTTGCATAACTTCATATAGACGCATACACTGTTCTGTTGACACATTCACCGAGAATGGACGTTCACAAACGACAAGGTGCATCTGGCCCGGCCACAGACTATAACGATGAAAAAAAACTTAATATCTCGAATACGCCCATTGGTCACGCGGCTTTCACGGAAGAAAATGACGGAATGTTGCCCGTTGCAGCCCCACATGCCACCATGACACCGAAAACGTCTGCAACGTTGCATCGCAGGGACTACCTCAATTTCGTGGTGCTTATTGTGTTGTACACGCTTCAAGGCGTCCCCGTGGGGTTGGCATTTGGGTCGGTACCATTCATTTTAAAACTGAAAGTCTCGTATTCGCAAGTGGGCATATTTTCCTTGGCGCTGTACCCGTACTCGCTCAAACTCCTCTGGTCGCCGATCGTCGACGCGATATATAGCCGCCGCATCGGCCGCCGGAAGCTGTGGATCTTGCCTGTCCAGCTGGTGCTGGGGCTAACACTCATCTATTTGGGGCTAGTCATAAACAAGTTCATGGACGATCCCGCCACGCATTTGCACCGCATCACGTTTTGTTTTTTCTTATTGGTGTTTCTCTGTGCAACTCAAGACATAGCCGTGGATGGCTGGGCGTTGACGTGTCTTTCGCCCGAGAGCTTATCGTTTGCCTCGACGGCACAGACGATAGGCATGAATTGCGGGTATTTTTCCAGTTTCACGGTATTCCTAGCGCTTAGTTCGCCCGAATTTGCCAATAGATATTTACGCAAAAGCCCGATAGACGCTGGATTATTCAATTTGGGCGGCTACCTTTCCTTTTGGGGCTGGATGTACTTGGCTGTGACCGCAGTGCTATTCTTCATCCCGGAAGAGCCACGCCATTTGCGCAAACGCAATATGGATAAGTTTTCTTTGGGTCATTATAAAAACGAGGATCATCATAATCGATACGCCGAAATGGCGCCGCAGTACTTGCAAGAACTCAAGTCTGTGTATGTATCGATGATCCAGGTGCTCAAGCTACCTAATGTACAGACATTGATGGTGATCTTACTTGTGGCCAAACTCGGATTCCAGGTGAATGAGGCCGCGACCAATCTCAAACTCTTGGAAAAAGGTTTATCCAAGGAGGATCTATCCATCACGGTGTTGATCGACTTCCCCTTTGAGATGATTTTTGGCTACTATGCAGGCCGCTGGTCCTCGGGCAAAGGCCCGTTGAAACCGTGGTTGATTGGCTTTGCAGGCAGGCTTTTTGCAGCACTTTGGGCACACGTGATTCTTTACTACTTCCCGAAAATCGAGGACGGGAAGGTGCCGTACCGACTTTTTCTTGTCATCATCGCACAGCACCTTTTGGGCCTGTTCATGTCCACAATCCAGTTTGTTTCGCTATGTGCATTCCATACGAAAATCGCTGACCCGGCCATTGGCGGTACTTACATGACTACGCTCAACACACTCTCCAACTATGGCGGCACCTGGCCCCGGCTTATCATCTTCTACTTGATCGATAAGTTCACGCTTGCAACATGCCATGTGCAGTCCACCACGACTGCATACACGATCACATCAGAAGAAGAAAGACAGTCATGTTTGGCCACGGGCGGCTCGGTGGAAATGGTCCACGACGGCTATTTCTACACGAGCGCAATCTGTATCACTTTGGGTGTGATCATTTGGTTTTGGGTCAAGAGAAGAGTGTCGTATTTACAGGCACTTCCACAATCTGCTTGGAGAGTGAGCAAGACTTAATACTTGCAGTCTTTATTATCTGAAACGGATAAAAAACTATGTTTTGATTCGACAATGAAGTCTATGCTAATGTTGCGGATGAGGCCCATTCACCAGACTGCCGCTGCGATGCAAGAAATCGTCATGAAGGAAATCAATTGGCGAGAACGGCATTTTCAGGTCGTGCGCCATTTTCTTAGAAATGGACGAATACGTGCCGATAATTGATGGCAACAACGCTGTTCCAGGAGCTGACGCGTTTTGTGCGGAGCCAACTGCAGAACTTATTGACGGGGACCGTAGAATTGGCGAATTGGCCACGGACCTGGCAAAGGCGTTGAATGTTCCCGAGAGGCCCTTGCGGTGGCTCCTGTCTGCAGGATAATGGAAATTGCTGGATTGGGACGACACCACGTAATGCAGCGGTGGAGACACAATGTAGGGGTCAATGAGCAGCGTCCGCTCATCCGGAAGAGCGACTCCAAAAGTTTTTTTATGCATTTCGTTTTCGTGCCGTTGTTGCATTTGCTGGAACTCTTCATAGGAATAGCCCTGGCCGATCGCGGTATGGAGATTATTCGTATACCAGTCTGGTTTGGTGAAATGAAGCGCGTCATCTTTCATGATTTCTTTCGGCAGCGAGCTCAAAATCTGAAAAGAGGGGGGTTTGGCTGTCGTGGCGTGTTGTTGGGGCTTTTTGTAGAACCAGAACTGGAACAATAGGACTGCATCGAACAACACGGTTCCCGAGCTCCCAATTAAGAAAGGCATTTGTCCACTGAGCACGGCGTGGAAATCGGCGTCACCCAAATATTCATCATATTTAGATAAAAGATACAAGTCGCTCGCAATTGAGACCGTGTAGAGAATGTTGCCTGTCATGGCAAACAAGAAAAGAAACGGGGTCATGCCCGAGGTCAGTTTGGCCCTATAATTCTTCCAAATCTGCGGGGCGCGGGACGAAATGTAGCAAACTGTACTGAGCCAGCCGCTATAGGTCCCCAAGAGCGTTGCAGAGTGGGCTAGCGTGGCAAAATATGCAAGTAGTGTGTTGACTAACAGACGTGCGTAAACACTCCAATTTTTAGCCTGAGATTCGATGTTTTCACCATCCACAGGTCGTGCACTGGCCTTTCCGAAAGCAGTGCTGATGACCGAGCCCGAAAGCACCTGCTGGAGAAAGCTGCGGCGTGGCCGACGGGGTCCCCTTTTCGATGAAGATGATCTCTGCATATGGGGATTTGGCAGTGCCTCAAACCGGTTGAGTCTTGAGGAAAGCATGCCTTTGACGGACCCGTTCAGCTTCACCGGCCGCATCATATCCGGACTTTGAAGCATGTTATGGTGGACACGTTGCCGTGGGTAAATCATGGTGTAGTACCAATATTGAATGCTGAGTATGAGGTCGATGAAGCAGTAATAAGCAGCAAGACACGTCTGAAACGGGAGCGCTCGTGTCAAAAGGCACCCTATGAGATTGGTCACGTCGCCTGCAATCCAGCATGCCAAAAACGCTGCAGATACGCCAGCGACTGATTGGTTGGCATAGTTTTCCAAAACCTGTGGAAGCTGGGCAAAAAGCCACACCAGCAACGATAGAATGCCCAGGACTCGCAGCACGGACAGCACCCAGTAAAATTCCCTGGGTAGCAGGTCGGTGACGTTTATAGCCGCTGGCATAGTAAGTGCAGAAAAGCTCATGTTTGCAAGTACATTAGAGCAAAAGTGGAACTTTTGAATTTTGCGAGGTTCGGATAAATTCGTTGGGAACGCAAGTATGCTAGAGCCCGTGGTGGCAGCCTGCACTTGACAAATATGTGGATATTTATGAGAAGGGACTCAAAGCAGAGATTTCAAGTTTCTAGCAAGTGATGAAATCAACAATTAAAATGGATGATAGTTCGGCGCCAGGTGCCAAAGTAGTGTTTTACAGATTTACGAGAGGCCGGGAAAACCGGGCTGCGCGCAGACCACCGCGATAAGCCAACAGAAAAAAAAGATAGACTTCATATTGGCCAGGGCAGGGTGAGTCAGCACCGGCAATTGTTAAAGTGAAATTAACGGATGAAAGATACGCAATTATTTCGATACCACCGGAATTTTGCGATATCAATCAAAAAAAAAAGGAAAGAATATGGTTTCTCTGATGAATGTCGCTATAAAAACGGTTGGGTCACTGGATCTTGGTGGATAACCTGCGCTCAATCTAGGCCTGTTGGGGCCGGGCCATGAGAGGCACGGGACGGGGCGGCGAACGCATCGCACGTGGTTATATGTGGCATGCATGCTCGGGCCTAGCATGTGAGGTAACGTCACGAGAACACTTCAAGAAAAAGCTTATGAATCAAAAATCTCATCATGTTTTAGTGTGCTGGATCTAAAAATGTAGAGAGACTTGACTTCACAAATAACATCAAACAAATATACTGTTCTTGGGTCTGTTGCGGTACCTGTTGCCCCTGTTTCAACCTCAGCCGCACGGGCCGGAATCTGTGTGCCAGATCTGGCCCCATCTGGCCCCAGCTGGCCCTTTGGTCGCGTCGCATCGCGCGAGACTGTATGATGTATCTCATTGTTGAGGCAAGGCTCATTCACCTAAAAAGCATTCTTTTGACTCAATAATCAAAAAATGATCGAGGTGCTCGCCAATGACCGGCTCGGCAAGAAAATCAAGGTCAAGTGTCTTCCCTCCGATACGGTAGGCGACTTGAAAAAGATTGTCTCCTTACAAGTTGGCACGCCATGGGAGAAATTGGTGTTGAGAAAGGGCCACCAGACGTATAAGGACCACATCACGCTTGATGACTATGAGGTGCATAATGGGTTCAACTTCGAGCTTTATTATGGTTGAAGTGTGTGTGAGGTTTCAAACGACGGGGTCTTGTGTGGCCCGATATACTAAATATCATGGCTTGGCCAACGGTTTTGGTGACCTGGCCAGTAGTTTGAACCTGATACGAAGCCATGAGCCAGTATGGACAGGCTGAAATCGCAATTTCATACGGAAATTGTACGGGAATCATGGTATCATTTTCTATTCTATTCATTTTTCTCATCTTATGATCGTTGGTGGCAACTGAAATGATATGTTCCCTCTTTTGTTGCGAAGGCATACTAAAAGCGATAATGATAACAACAATATTCATGAAAGTCGCGAGGAAAATGAGAAAAGTGCACAAATATATCAAAAAGCTCTAAATCTTGATTAACGAGAATATGCAACAGCTTGAAAGTATGTAAGTATGCATCAAAGTGTATCAACAATAAATAAAAGTGCAACGGAGTATTAAAACACACGAGAAATGAAAGAAAGGCCACCCCAACCAAGAAAGACAAAAACGTGACAGCTCTATAAGAAATACTCAATCTGCCGCGGCTTGCGGCCCTTAAAGTATGCACTGAACACGTCTTTTGATTTCGGCTCCACGCCATTCACACCACGGCCTTCTAATGTGTCCTGGTTATTTTCTGGCGAGGCCTCAAAAACATTGCAGAATTGCCCTGGGAGAAAGCCTCGATGCAGTTTACTGCCGCTCTCATAGTTGGAGTGGCTGATTTCAAGCACGCTGGCCATGTTACCGCATCGATAGCAGTAATTTGGCGCGCTCCAGATTGTTAGACATTTGCCCTGCCAATAGCTGATGTATCCTTCATTACATAGCTGATGTGCACGCACAAGTTGCACCAAATCGTTATCGTGACAGAATTTATTGATGACATCACGCCCAAAGAGGTAGCCTGCGCCGCGCGGCGATAACTTGAAATCGGTAATGTCAGGGTCCGGATCCAGCCACACCAAATCGGCCATAATTCCGTCGTGCGGAATCTCCTTAAACCGGTCAACTATGCGGATTTGATCAAGCTGCTGGCACGAGGGCAGCAACCCGCCATGCGTGGCGAAAATCTTGCCGTCAATCGTGGCGCCTAGCGGCAAGAAGTCAAAAAGATCTGTGAAGTAATTCCATACTTTGAGAGAACCGTTATACTTGTTCAAGATCTCGGTGTAGAAACCGTAGTTGGTGGTGATCGTGCGCAGCTCGTGATTGCCACGTATTAGTGCCACCCTGCTTGGGTATCGGAGCTGGAGAGCGATCAATAGCGACATGGTTTCGACTGAATAGTAGCCTCTATCGACGTAATCGCCAAGAAAGAGAAAGTTGGTCGTTGGCGGCGCGCCGCCGATCTTAAACACCTCCAAAAGGTCGTGGAACTGTCCGTGAATATCGCCCACAACAGTACATGGTGAGCTGAGTGACATGATGTTCGGCACCGCCAAGAGTTGTGTTTTGAGCTGGTGACAGAGCTCGTGAACGGTTTCCTCCGGGAGAAGCCGCGGCGGGCGGTGTGAGAGTAGCTGCTCGAGGCAGTAGTCTAGGTCCGACGTCGGGATGGCGAAGCCGGACATTTACACGATTTTTCGGGCAGCTTCCGTGCGATTTTGTGCTCTTTATAGCGTCCTCAATAGCGGTATCTCAGATAAGTATTGGTGGCCCCATTGGCTGCGCTGGGCCCTGGGGCCGCGGCACGCGACTCCACGCGGCATGAGTCCACTTCGGCACTAAACTTTCAAAGTATGAAAGTATATGAGATTACAAGTGAACATCATGCCTGCAATTTATTGTGAAATGAGCCATGAAAAAATGATCGATACAAGCTAAACTTTTTTTGTCTGGGGTTTTGTAAGCTCAAATTTGTAGTCTCATGGGAATTGATAGGACCACTTCGAGCTAATGAGTTTCGCTGCCATGCTGGTCACCTATAGGCTCTAAGAACCCCGACCATGCGCATGCTTTGAAATCGCCTTGGGAGAAGTGATCAGATATGGTTGTACTACATGGACAATACACATTTAAATTGCATGTTTTTTTCATTTGGTTTTTGGATTTTCCACCATTCTTGCACTTGGCCTGAATATACAATTATGTCTTTTTTGAAATGTGCCGCTGAGGCAGCTTGGGACTCATATAGCCACCAATAACCGCTTATTGCTAGCTGCAATCTCACTCTAAGTCTTATCTCACTCCAAGTTATGCGTAAAGAAATGCAAATGTTCAAAAAGTCAGTCTTAAAACATGTGTCGACTCGTGAAGGTTTTTAATTCGAGTGTTTTTTAAGTTCGTAGAGATCTGCCAGCCCCTTCAACCTGCTTTCCTGCTCGTTTCTAAGTAGATCGTGGATCAAGCACACTAGTTTTCGAGGATCTCTCGAATCACCGATCAGACTCGCATTGCTGCCGAAATCGCATCTCCAGTTTGGCGAGACCCAGCAATCGAATCAAAGTGATAAGAAGCAAAATGAACATTGTATGACCTCATTCCGAGAAGTCTTTTTTCTGTACATGGCCTCAATGTTGGCGGGGGCGCTGTATGTATCTATCGTTTTGTGGGAAGCTCGGCAGGTAGCTTTACGGTCTTTAATCAGATGTATCAAGCCCGAAAGCTGTAAGAAGAGAATGAAAGAAAAATAAAGGATGATTTTGCTCCTCCAGTAGTCTTGATACCCAGGCCTCACATCTTGGATAACTCCGCTTCTCACACCCTCAGCCACCCGGGCTCGAGTTGAATGATCACTTTCCCTTTGAATGTGTAGTCCTCTCAAAAGCGGCCAAAATTAGTATATACGAGCTGGACGATGAGAAGGCTTGGTTGATTTTACAGATCACATACAGCTGATAGTAGTGAAAAAGTACCGCGTATCTTACTTGAGCAAATAACTATACCTGCGATGGATCATCGTTCGAGAAGGCACCTCACTCATGCAATTGCTTCACGTACTTCAACTATCATAGTTGATTTCACACGTTTGACGTCTATATTTCGTATTTCAATTGACTCTGTATGCAGCAAAAGCTAGGCCTCCGCCACGGCTTTCGCCAAAATTTTCATGCCCTGATCAATGACCTCCTCTGGAATGTTCAACGCAGGCACCAAACGGATCACGTTTCCCCCGGCCGTTATAATGAGTAGCCCGTACTCTCTGCAGGTATGTACAATTTTGCCCGCGTCAACACCTTCGTGGAGCTGCAAGCCCAACAAAAGGCCCCTACCCTTCACGGCCTTGACCTTCTCTGGATGCGCCTCTTTGATCTTGTTCAAACCGTCGACGAACTTTTTGCTGGCAAAAGCAACGTTTTTCAAGAACTTTTGGTCGCTGACCTGATCCACAACATAAGCGCCGACTGCCGACCCAAGGGGGTTGCCTCCATATGTGGTGCCATGGTCTCCCACCTGCAACGCGTTTTCGATCTTGTCGCTCACCATGACGGCCCCAATTGGGAAACCGTTGCCGAGAGCTTTTGCCATGGTGACGATGTCCGGATGAGCGTCAGAGCCCAAGGCACAATGCGCCCACAATTGGCCCGTCCGACCGAGTCCGCACTGGATCTCGTCATAAATGAGTACCGCATCGTTTTCAATACAGAGTTTACGCAATTCGCGCAAGAACTCGCTATCGACAGTGTTTACACCGCCCTCACCCTGGATCGGCTCGATGATCACAGCGGCCGTTTTCTCCTTGCTGATAACGTTCTTGACCGACTCTATATCGGAAGAATCGGCCACTTGGATGCCAGGCACCAACGGCGCAAACGGCAGCTGGTATTTGGGGTTCGCCGTCACAGACAACGCGCCCATGGTTCTGCCATGAAATCCATTTTGAAAGCAAATAATCTCTGTTTTCGCGTCGTTTTGTCTCTTTGCATATCTGCGTGCAAACTTTAATGCTGCCTCATTAGCCTCAGTGCCAGAATTACACAAGAACACGCGCTGAGCATCGGCCATACCGTTTGCCTCGACGGTTTTCCGTACTAATTTGTTGGCCAAGTCGCCCGCGGGCGCGTTGTAGTAGAGATTCAGGCAGTGCATCAACGTCAGCGACTGTTTTGCGATGATGTTGCTGACTTCCTCATGGCTGTGTCCCAAACACGTGACCGCAATGCCGGCGGTGAAGTCAACGTACTCTCTGTCCTCGAGATCGTATACAAATGAGCCTTTTCCGCGGGTGATTACCAAGTTTGGGCGTGCATATGTGGTGACAGTATACGGCTTCGTGATATCGTCAATAAACTTACCGGTGACCGAGGAAGCGCCGGCATCGGCGACGGGTGATTTGGCAGCGAGGTGCACACGTGACGTGGCAAGCAGTCTCAAGCCAAAATTAAGTTTTGGTGTTTTCAAACAAGTTCTTCTCAACATGATTCGTATTTTTTGTGGAAAGAAAAAGCGTGGTGCGGTGCGGTTTATGTACCTGCTTATCGTGGAAATTTTTTCACCACCGCGCTTATGACTAACCATTGCCCGATTAGGCAGGAGGCTGCAATTAGTCGCACGCCAAGTACGGTGCCGCTCTGAAGATTGATCACGACTTCTCAAATACTTTGAACAGATTTGCCTTTTTCTTTCGAAACACGACTTCAATTCGTGCCGGGAATCCAAACAAGCCCTATTTGTATTTCGCCAAAGTAATGTTTGTTCACATTTCCCGTATGTATCAAAAAGAAAAAAAAAACGTTTCTGGTCGGATCAGACTGTATGTTTTAGGTCAAACACGGTCGGTGCTGATTGTTGTTTCCACCAAACAATCTGGCTCAAAATTTTTGACTGTTTCGACTACAATCCTGTTGATCTCAAATAATAGACGCGACTCGTCGTCGGAACTGCCGCCCTTCATATGCACCAGTACACCGGCCAAGTAAAGCGTCGGGCTGGCTTTCGTGAAATGCAACTTGTCAATACTATACGATGCCTTGAAGTTTGCAAGTCCAAGGATCCGGTCGTAAATGGCGGCTTTGGTTACAGTGAAGTCGTACTCGGAGTACGGGAAAGAAATGAGTAGAATCCCGCCAAGCGTCTTCACCAAGTTCCAGCCTGCATAGCAAAGGAGAGACGCCACCACCAAGGTTGACGATTCGTTCAAATCAAACCCAAATTCGTCTTTCAAACTTTCGGGAATCAATGGCACCACAGATAGAAATGCGGAATACACGAGCGTAAGCAACCGAATTGGGTTGTTAACTAACACACGCAGCATACTTCTCACGCGCTGCGAGAACCTCGATTTTTGAGTCATTGAAGAGTTTATGCCCAAAAGCCCATTCTCTTTCTTGTTTGTGTTCGGTTCAGCCATGAGCTCAGAGAGAGGAGCTTGTGCGAAAATGTATGTGGAGGTGACCCACGTGACGGCAATTACGAGCATCAATATAGCCTCATAGAGAACCCAGCCCGCAGCGCCATTTTGGGTCGAGCCATGAATATGGTGGGCACCGTGTTCGGTGGTTTCGCCGATGGAAGGATCCACTAGATCCACCACTACCTCCTCCACGAAATGGCTGATCAAATCACACCCGACCATGACCAGCGAAGTACTCAAAGCAAAACTTGCTAGCACTTCTAGCCGGCCTAGCCCGAAAGGGTATGCGATCGATGACTTGCTCCAAACCTCGAAGTTGGACATGATGTCCACAAGCGCGGCCATAAAAGAACCCAAAGAGTCGTAGAAGATCAAATGTGCAAGTGTAGAGAACGCCTGCTGCTGTGTATGCACACCAGTTACGAAAACGACCACAGACGTGACCGCGTGCGCCAACGACATGGCAACTTTAAGCTTTTGCGCTCGGCTAGCACTGCCCAAGCATTCTTTGAAGTTGGGAATCGGATACAGGTCCGGAATAAGGCTAGGTTGGTGGTTTGCGTCCGCAATAGGAATCGGTTCCTGAAACAAATTCATCGATACCGACGAATGCTTATAGCGATGTCCCTTTCTGTGTGCAGGTTTCGCCACGAGCAGCGGGCTTGCAGTGACTGACAAGTCCTGCGGCTTAAAGTTGAATGGCTGCAATTTCGATGGCGAAGATGGTCTTTGTCTGTGGGGCGATTTCTGTCTCACTGGAGAATTGCTGCGAGAAGGTGACCCGGACCGCAGGCGAGGTTTTCGGGAATCCACGGGCGGAAGCAGAATCGACGGCGTGTAACTATTTCGCCTGGAATACAGTGCCAGAGTTTTCATCATCGTTTGTTTTTCGGGCTCTTGATGCACTTTATTCTCCAGAATAGGCAGGCCTGCAGCGTACTCCCATATCGGGTTGCTGGATTCGCCAAAAAACGACTTGGGCCTGCGTGTGGAGCTAGAGTTGGCTCTTTGATGGTATGAAAAAGACGGCTGGCCCACGGGCGCCGTTGGCGAGTTGACTAGTGACGTGTTGCTGCCGTTGAAAGAGTACCGTTTGTTTGCATAGGGAAAGTTTTGTGCGGGAACGCCGCCGACATTTGACGCGTTCGGGTTGCTAGCTCCATAGCCGTTGACATATGGGCCAGATGAATTGCCAGGGTTGTTTGTGGCGCATACAGGCATCTGCAACGCAATGTTTTTTTGTGATTGTGCCTCCACATCGTTATGCAAAGACTCCGACGAGAAGTTGGCACTCAAGAAGGAAAGGTCCGGCACACGGCCCGGATTTGTGATTTCTGGTCGATACTCATCATCGTCTACTGGCGATTCCGACAAAATCTGGCTGTAAATGGGCGAATCGAGGAAATGGCCCGCGTCCATATGTTGCTGTGGCATTATGAGATTCACTCGAAGATGGATGTTACTGAGTTGAATATATGGGGATAAATCGTCTTTTTCAAAAGTGTTTCTGTTTGTTGTTGTGTTTTCGAAATGTTCACAAACGCGTCTCTTTTTGCACCTTGCCGTTTTGATTACCTGAAGATATCTAGCGAATACGATTGTCCAAGGTAAATGGACTGTTAAGGTTATTGCGTTGCGTGCACAACCGGCGCACTGGCCAGAAATCTCATCGATAATAATAAACCAGGCACGCGCTTATACGCAGGCATTTATTGCTCATGCAGTCCATAGAGAAGATCTCAGAGATGATGCGTGTCAGCGATGACGTCGATCGCCGTCGGTCGCAGTGATTCTATAAAAGGTTCTCAGCTCTGCGGTTTTTGCAGCCTGAATTGAGTGAAAATGTTCATTCTGTAGAAAAAAAAACCTCTATTTCAGCGCAAGATCTTTCTGATCAATATGGATTTTCTTTTGTTGTGTAGGCGCCAAACATCGAAAGGCTAAGACACGCGTTGTTCAACCCCGTGGAAGTATTCTCAATGAGGCCCACGCTGTCCATCCTAAACGGTTTATTGTACCTGGCATCCATTTTCTGGAAAGGATCTACATCCCCATCTCCGCGCTCCTTTTGCCGCAAGACTAGATGAGAATTGTTGACCAACGCTGCATCACTGTCATGACTCAATTCGATTCTATCAAGTGTCAACACACACGCGGTATCATCCTCGCCAAAATCGTATTGGTTCATCGCAGGCTCTGGGAGGTTCAAAATCATTGACATGGTCATAACCGCAGCCGCTCCACCTGTGTTTTCAAGACGAAGCTCGTCCGGAGAGGGCTCTGCTTTGGATAGTGGAGGAGACTGACCCATAAGGTCCTCGCTCGATCCAACAACTAGAGTCTGGGTGAGCGCGTCTTTCATTTGTAGGAGTAAATCGTAGAGCAAGATTTTGAGTTTATCCTGACCCTGCGCCAAGAAAGATGAATTGAGCAATGTCATCATGTTTCTCAAGAAATGAAACTCAAGTGAATCGTTCTGTGCGATAATGTCCGTGAGCGAGTCACTGTGAATGATCAAAAGCCGCAGAAAAATCGAAATAATATCGTGAAGTTGCTGGGAGTGGTGTTGAATCACCTCCGTATTGTCCACCAGCCCTAGGATATTGATGAGAAGGCTGGAAAATTGGTAAAATGTCTCGAGCGGTAATGCTAAAGTTTCAGCACTGGAGACTGAAAACTTTTTGAAGAAATCTTTCAAAAGGGGCAAAAGTCTCGAGCTTTCTGAAGAATATTGGATCAAGTTTTGGTCAGAGGGGTTCTTCCTGTCTTCGCTGAGCCACACCAGTAGCTCGCTGTGCGTTAAATAATATTCTTCCAAAAACTTGAACACCGTTCTTTTCTCATTCCATTCTAGGTGATTAAACAAGTCTCCAAAGAAGGTGTTGTTCTTATCCATCGAATTGTTGCACGCACTCAAAAATTCAAGAACAACTTTCCCGACGTCATTTCCAGCTGGGTGTTTGTTCGAGAAAACTACTCGCAAGACTAACTGCAAATAAGGCAAAGAGAACTCGTTGGCCAACGGCGCCAATACCAGAAACATCAGGAGGTCTTCCTTTTCAAGCAGATTGTGAAGTAATTCTCGACAAATTGCCAAATTAGAGGCGAGGGAAAGTGCCGTTGATAACGAGGGCAATGCAAATGTCTTGTAATTAATGATCACCGGGGCTAAGGCTTTCTTGATGGCAATTGTATGTGCCTCAGAAACCGGCTCTTGACTCATCTTCTCAAGGGCATGTAATTCCCTGATCGTCAACAGGTAAGCATGCTCGAGATGCCGCGAGCAAAATTCGTCTCGCAATATATCCAACATGAGGGCTTGAGACGGAGGCAAACCGCGATGAGCCCCGAAAAGAATATCAAAACTCACTCTTGACAATTCCAGGCCCTTTTCAGCCATATTGTCTAGAATGTCGATTACCTCATTCATAGAAACCACATTAAAGGCCACCAACTTGACTAGGAACAGCTTGATGGCATCAACTTCGACATTCAACTCGAAAACTGTCTTGCAAGAATCCAACAAATGCTTTTTCGCTTCCATTTCTTCAGTTGCCGCGCAAATCCGAAGAAGCTTCGCAAACGCACTATCTTCGCGTTCATTAGATTGATTAAAAGGACCAAACCACTTTTGAATAAGTGTGTTGGTCAATGAAGCAACATTTGCTTTGTCTGTGAAGTCTGTGAAATCTTGTGCCGAGAGCCCTAGGTAGTTACTGTCGATTTCCTGCATGATTTCCGAAATGTCTTCGTGGCTCGCTCGTGTCGATTGTGTGGAAGAAAGCTGGTTCAAATTTTCCATGAACAGCTGGGCTGAGAATACTTGGTTACGGCGCGGGAGTGGAACCTGCACTTTCAAGGGAGATTCTGCCGTCTCCTTGCCGAAAATATACTTGTCCAAGTCGGGATCGTTTCTGAGCAGATGACCAATCACAGCTTCCGTAAGCTTTTTGTCAACAGTCAGGCTCATGAAGTTCCAGAGGGGCTTGAAATTGTAGAAGTCTGGTTCACGTGTAGCCAAGTCTTGGTAAGCAATAATGATGAGGTTGTAGAGCTCATATGCAGCCGAAACGCGGTCAGGAGTGCTTCCCGGAAGAAAATTGACTAGCAAGTAATGATGTTGGAGTAGTCTTCCAAGATAATGGAGAGTGTCCAAATAGTAGATGATGACCTTGTTTTCGTTTTTCAAAACAAACCTTACGAAGGCCTTGAAGAACACAGTCAAGTTATCGGTACACTGGTAAAGCTGGTAGATTCTGGCAATGGTGGAGGGGGTAATGTGTATGAGCTTAGGTGATTGGGTGATCGTAGCTTTGATCTGGGTGGTGAGCCAATTCACAAGAAGAAACTTTACTCCAACACTGAACAGACCGAGTTCCCCGAGAAATGCCTCATAGTTCTCGGAGAAGACTTCGCTGACTAGACCGTCCAATACATGCATCCTGCAGATTTCCATTCCACGGTCAAACGAGGACGAGATCTCTTCTCCGTCAGGAGTCCACTTTGATAAAATCTGGTAGTGTTGTTTATTGTTCAACGCTGGGAGATTTGAGAGGACTGAGAGATGAAATGAGATCTGTGGGTCGTTTTGCATTTCTTTGTTCATATCGCTCTGCAGAGACGAAATATAAAAAATGCCACATGCGATGATCCTTCGAAGATACGAGGATATTGAGACGATTTTTAGCTGGTAAAACTCGTTGATGAGCACAAACAAGTTTTTCATCGAGATAGTCTCAGGCGACTCGTGTGCCAAGTTGAAGATGCTCTCGAGTATCTCGCTCTCGAACTCCGCCTTAAGGTGCACGCTACCCCTGGAAGTCATTGGCTGCAAAACCTTCTTCTTGATGAAATTACATAAGATAAGGATCTTTTCTGACAGAGAGCCCATATCCCGAAAAGCGCTGGTGCACCATCTTATGAGTGTGTTTAGATTTCTTCGCCAGATATCCAGATCAGCCAGCTGAGAAGGGCGCAAAGATGTTGCAAGGTTGCTTTTGAGGTTCATTGCGTCGAGTTGGTCAATGAATCCAAGCGTGTCATTATTGGAGCGGGTCGAGAATGACACTTTTGTATGATTGAATGGAGAGTGCGAAAATGGCTTTTTGTTCTTTGCTGACGGTTGACTGACTTTGGAGTCCTTGATTGCGTAACGCATGTTTAACATGAGACTCTCATTTCTGTAATTGAGGAGCCGGAAAACAGCCTCGAAATTCTGCCGCTGGTCGTCATTCCGTACTATGCTGCTATTGAGGAGTATTCGGTAAAGTAAGGGACCAATTAGTGGCCAATAATCCGGAAGAACAAACGCGTTGGAATTGTGGCGGAAAAGACCCGCGACGGAAGTTGAAATGAGAAGAAGTAAATTATCTTTAACATCAGGAGGTAGCGCACTTGCGTCAAGAGGATTTGACACTTTTGATATCGTAGGGCATCTTTCCACCATGAAATACATGAGTAAGAGCGCCTCACCAAGCTGTTTGCAGAGGAAATCCTGCATGAAAATGTCCTTCCAATATGTCTTCACAAGAGTCAACGCTACCAAAAGACGGCCATAATCCACTGGATGGGCTAGTAGCTGGGAAATGTCTGCACCGTCATCATCGGATTCGGCCCTCAGAATGTCAATAAGCTCAGGGAGGTCCTCCACCAGAAAGGCAAAGCCTTCCCGAAATGCTCTTATCGTGCATGAAAGAAAAGACGTGCGGTCTATCAAAAGCTCAATGTATAGTGTTTGCACTAGGCGTAGAAGATAGGCCAATTTTTCTTGGTAAGCGGATTTCTTCTCTGGAGAGGTCACCGCCAGCATCTCGCGTGCAAATTTCGAGATATAGTCGGCCACCTGCAGCGTCCATTCCTGGAGCCACCTTCCTTCTATCACGTCCAAATTAGGTAAACCAGAGGGAGCCAGTAACAGGGCCAGATTTTGCCTGGAATGGAACCTTTTGCGTAGGAGCACTTGCTCGCTGCTAAGCACGCATTTCACAAACCAAATTGCCCTCGAAACAGGCACTCTCCACGCGCACATCTGGTCGATGAGAACCTTGTTCCTGATTCCGTGCGGAATCTTTGCTGAAACCGCGGAAAGCGGGATTTCTGAATTGGCCAAATCGCGGAGCCACGCGTCGCGTTTCAGCGCGGTCAAAGTCACCCGCGGCGGGAGTTTGAATCCGTGTGACGCCACGGAGATTTTGTTGATCACGTCATTTCTCACCGCGTACGCCTTGGTCAAATTTGTCGATAGCTCGTGGAGAATCAGTTTCCCCACAGATTCCGATGAGAACAACGTTTCTTGGATCAAATTGCGTGCGGAGAAGTACTCGTTCGCAACCAGCGGCGGCTCGAAATAGCCGTTGTTGAGACACTCTGCCGCAGTCAAACGCGGGTTTTCCCGGTCTTTTTCGTGCCACGGCCCGTAATCCGGGTAGCTCTTGCTCGTGAGCGTATCATCCAAGGGATAAATTGCCTCCTTTGGCTCGTTCATCACATACTTCATCAGATATATGTCATCTTGCGACGCAGAAGAAGGCGCCGCCGTGATCCCGTTCCCAGCAAGCAACGTGTTTCTGCTTTTCGGCCGCGACATCATGCGAGGGTCAAACTCGGGGATTTTTGTATCAAAAAGGAGAAAAAAAGGGGTGAAATGCGGGAATTTGTGGGGGGTCTAAAATAATGATTGTCTCTCTATGCCCTAGATGTCGGCCTCGCTATTGCGATCTCGCTAAAAGCTTCCGCCTGCCCTGGTCCGCGCCGGTTCCCATACAGATAAGACTGCATACAAGGGGGGGGTTGCAAAATGTTGGGATCACCATGTTAGCGCTTTTAGAGAGATGGATTTATTTGTTTTTATTTGTATTATTCTATCGGCGACTTTGGTGATATTGAATGAGCATTTATGAAAACTCTTAATTTACTAGCTATGATATTCAGGTGCTTTCAGTGGGCGCCTCATGAGGCTGACTCTTGAATCTTAGTGCGGAAATGAAAGATGGAATCTCGATCAAATTGACATTACGGAATTGAAGGTTCATGTTTATTCCAGGCGCACAATGGTTTCATATTGGTTTCTGAGCAACTCAAAATAGGTACATGGTGGATTCTTTGTTCTTTTTCGGAAATCTATTCACGGCAGCCACTTGAGAACCAGGCAAAGTATTATGAACGCCATTTGGCACGTGGGGCTGTGTGGGAACCACAAGTTGTTGACAGAATTAAGTGATTATTACTCTGTTCTATTAGTTTGTTCATTTCAGAGTCGATCTGATCGAAAGAATACACAGCCATCGCAGTGCCTCTCTAGATCCGCGGCCTTTTGACTCTGCCTTTTACCAGTCATCGTCATCCTCATTGTCATCACTGTAATCAGTCGTAGCGCCCTTTCGTTTCATTAATGCATCGGCAAGCGATCCCGCTAACGACACCTCCTCCGTCTTTTTGGCCTTCAATGCGTCTGCAAGTCCATTACCCAAACCACCCGTCTGTACAGATGTGGAGCTTTGTGGTTGCGCAGACGCTTGTGGTTGTTTTTGTGCACCCAGATTATGGGCTGGTGGTGGTGGTGGTGGCGCTGGCGCGGCCACTTTTGCTCCTCCAAAGAGGTCTGCTGGGGGTTCAATCTCCTTCATGTAATCTAGTGGCGCCCAACCCTCCCTTGTCTCCTTCAAGTCCTTCACAAGACCCCACTTGCCATTCACGCTGACAACATAGACCACGTCCTCTTTCACAAGCGGCACTGAACCGCTCACTGAGCCATCATAATCGTAAAGAACTTTATACGTGGGATGTTTCGGCTTTGCAACGGCCAAAGCTGGTGGTGGGGGTGGAGGAGGCGGAGCAACTTTTCTCGCTGGCGGCGCTGGGGCAGGATTCTTTTGTACTGGTCTTGCTGGAGGTACGACCCGAGCTGGCTGTGAGTTCTGATGCGGCTGAGGCCTCAGAGGCGCCATTGGAGCTGGCTTTGAGTGTCCTTGAGGTCTTTGGGGCGCCACAGGTGCCGCAACGTTGTTGTTGATCACGCGCGCTGGGGTTTGGGCAGTTGAACGAGCAGCAGGCTGTGGTGGCATATACGGCTGGGGCGCACCTGTATTTCTGGCCGCAGGGGCAGGGGCAGCAGCACTTTGGCCACCGCCGTTGCTCCGTCTAACTCCCCTGTTATAGTATTTGCTGTAGTCCACTGCGCTCGAGACGCCTCTAGGTCTTTTGGGATTCTTGCTGTTGGGGCTCAAGCCTTGCTGCACGGTCACGGTACCAGACTTGTATGTGTCACTGTTCATAGGCGCCGAGCCATGCTGGAATTTCACAACATGAAATTTGCCCGGCTTCTTCTGATACTGCACCGTTGCGTCGATTTTAACAGTGACACCTCTATTAATCTTCTTGATTTGAGTGACTAATTCCGTCTTGAAGTCCAAATTGATGAAGATATCGGGAGTGGATGGCGTTGGAGAATGCAATGAGATTGCAAGCCAGTTGTCTTGGTATGTGGACAAGCCAAGGTAATTAATACCGCTGATAGGAATAGTGAACTCTTTCTGCAATTGAAGTCTGTTCTCAACCAATGCTTCAGCAATAACAATGAAGCTCGAGCGAGTCAAGACGAAAATCCTAGGAAGACGCTTCGATGACCTGCCAAACTTAGATAGAAGAATTTCGCCTTTTCCCGAAAAGACAACTGGCTCGGATATGCTAGTCTGACTCACGACAAATCTGCCATAACCAGACGAATCATTGCATCCAAGGTAATCTCCCATATAGGCCCTTGACCCGAGAATGGAGAATCTGCGTCTCTCTTTCCTGCCTTGTAACATGGCAGTTCCCTCATCGCGGATCTGTTCGAACTTATTTCCATGCTTTTTGGTTCTCCATGCATTTTGAATGACTTTTGCTGCATCATCCTTTCTCTTGAGGTAACGCCTCCACGCACGTTGAATACGCGCTGCCATATTGTGCCAATATTTATCCCTCATATCCTCCAAAGCAAAGAGCGTTTCTGGTGTTTTGATGAACACTTTTGTCGTACCCATTTGGTACTCAGAAGGGGGGATGTGACAACTGCGCAAGATTTCCTTCACAGCTGTTATATCGTCCCCGCGCCAAATATAGTCACCAGCATAACCTGTAGCTGGGGACAAGAGGTAAAATCGTTGCACGAACTTATCGAACGTGGTACGGTAGGCAAATCCTGCACGTCTAATGCGCACATTCTCCTTTAAGCCTAAGTACTTGATTTGGTGCAACACTTGCTGATTGTCGTACTCCTTTGGCCTCTTTGTTTGATTTGGCTTGATTGTTCGAATATAAGAAGGCTGGCACTGAGATAGAGTGTCGACCAATATGTTTGCACTCTTCTTAATCTTGTCAGATGCAGTGTCTGGTCTCTTTTTTGAATCTGTGAGGGCTTGCAAGAGATGTGGCGGGAATAACGACTGCGTGACAAAGTCATTGGAGGACGTCGACAAGAGCTCAAGCAAATCACGCAACATACTGTCCTTGTTTTTGTCGGTCATACCAGCTACCTCGTAGGTCACGTCACCAGCGTAATGTTTGATGATAAACTTACCACGACGGTCCTCGAAATGACGATTATTGGCGCCCACCATGCTCAACCTTTGCGCAAACACCTGGTCTGCAGCGTCAGAGTCTGCGTGCGCGGTCTTGATCGAGTCATTCAAAGCGGCGAATAAGCCTGGCTGAGGACGGATAGCTTCAATGAGGTCACACACGACTTTGTTGTTGAAGTAGTCAATAGGCGTCCACTGGATCTGTTCCTGTACGTACTCGTCCTGTTCAGCTTTCAACGTCAACTGGATGAAGATCTGCTGCAACTTTTCGTTGACGTAGTTGATACAAATCTGTTCGAAGGAATTCTGCTCGAAAATCTCAAACCCGTAGATATCCAAGATTCCGATGGACTTCTTAGCGTAGTTCTGCCCGCTGTCTTTCAAGGAAAGATTCACGCGCTCGACAATCCACTCGAACAAATTGTTATAGATTCCCTTCGCCAACGCATCTCGCACGGCGGTGGCCTGGGTAATGTTTAATGGAACGTGATACGTTGACCCACGTCTCATTCCATGTGAAGTTTCGATAATTCTCTCGATGATTGACTTTTTCAAAATCTCGGCATTCACCTCCAACAAGTACGCCACAAAGTTCGTCACGCCCTCGTCCCGTACTGCAGCGTTACCGTTCTCGTCCTCAACAAACGAAATATTACCGATCCAGAGAATTGCCGCAAGCATGCGAAAAATGTTATCCTGTTCCACTTGCGCCAAGCCAATCACGTTCATGGCGTTGATCGTTTCCTGGAAATCCTTGGCGTCATCGATCCCGTCGGCGTTTATGCACTTAGCCGCTGACGTGTACACATACGATTCAGGGCCCTGCACGCCGTACGCCTGCTGGTACTGAGGGGGGCAGTGTTTCGTGAACTGGTAGAAAATATGGAAGTTACGCTCGTTCAGAATCTGCTGCACCACACGTTGCTTTTCCAACAAGTAGTTTGTGATGTGTGCCGCGCTGGGCTGGTTTTCAGGGTTGAAATAGATTTCCAAGTACTTGCCGTGCCTCGAAGAATTGTTATTTCTGAGCGTTTTCGCACACCCAAACGATTCCAAGAGCGGATTGGTTGCAAGCACCATGTCCTTGATTTTGGCAATGCCTCCGCCGCCGCTGCCGCTGCCGATCTGGTCGTCCACGGAGACGTTGGCTATGTACTGCATGATCTGCTTTGCCGCCTCGGTTTTCCCGGCGCCGGACTCGCCTGAAATGATCACGCACTGGTTTTCGCCATACGACTTCAAGTGGTAGTACATCGTTTCTGCAATCGCGTACACGTGCGGCGGGACCTCTAGCCGGTTCTTACCCTTATAAAGAGCGAGCGTCTGCGGCGTGTAGATGCCCAAATCTTGGAACGGATTCACCGAAATCAACACGTGACCAATGTACGTGTAGATAGACCCGTTCATGAACCGTTTTTGCAAGTTCTCGTTGATGGCGTCGTCGGAAATCTTCAGCAAAAGCGTCAAATCAGACACGCCCACCTCCTTTTTCTTGGTGAGGTCAAACTCGGCCTTTTTGATCCCGGATTTCGCAGGCGGTGCCTGTTGCTTGGCCTTGGAGCGCGCTCCGCGTTTCACGATGGCCATTTTGGGGGTATGTTGTGTTATGTGGCTAGCGGTTTATGGGTATATATGAGTATTTTTGAGTTATAGTAGGTATTGCTGGTTACGGCAGATACGGCCCGGGGCGAGGCCGCGAGCGAGGCGTGCGCGCCCAAAAGGCGGAGCATGAATTTTCAGTGACCCGCTAGAATTCGCGGCCCGCTTGGCACTAGCATTGGCTCTAGCATTGGCTCGCAACAATAATTTTAGGGGAAAATGAGGTTGCGAAAAAAGGTCTAGAGATAGAAATTTCTAAAAAATCTAATTTCTATAGGCAAATAACCGGAGGCTGCATTTTTCGAGCGCGCTTTGGATCTTGGATTTGTTTTCTATGGCACTTTACATGACCTATTCATATGGAGTCTGGACTATGTGGACTGATTGAAGCGAGATAGAGTGCTCAGTGGATCGTGGCTGTGAGCACGGACGGGCGAACCTGTCCTGCCGTGGAGCTTGAGCCGAAAAACAGATTCATACGAAGATCCCCAACTAGGAGTAATAAATTCTTGAAAGAATGAAGAAAAAATACATTAAAGAAGAAAGAAGAAAAAAACAGAAACTACCAATTCCTGTTTATGCAGATTACAATTAAATCTTACTTGGGACATCATGTGAGACGCCCGTTGGTGAAAAATGCTCTTCTGCAACTGTTATTTGCTAAAACACTACCTTGTGGTCCTGTCTATGAGGATCATCACAACATTCGGGCAAAAGTAGTTATGTTGATCAGGTATCCTTTTTTGAAGCGTTTTTAACCAGATTTAGAAATTGTAGACTTTTCAGGTGTGCCTCAATAGTGCATATGCATGGCGGTTGAATCCAGTCTTCCTAAATGTCAGAAACGGTACGTAACACATATGCGCCAAATTGCAACCAGGCTTGATTCAAACACAGTTGAACATGTTCACAATACAGTGGGTAAATCAATCGAGTACAATTTTATATTTTTACATGTATATAATAATATTTTTTGCTAAACAGCCACACTTTCTGGATTTCAACCAAACAATTCCGTTCATTGGACTTTTCAGCGTGTTCCATACTCACACCTAATAAATCGGCCTGTCTCCCAGTATTTGGCTACAAAAAAAGCAATTGAGTCACGTTTAATTGAAAACATGTATTATTCTTAAAGAGCACTGATGTGCAATAGAAAGCATGTCAAAATCATTGATCAGCAAAAGCAATCAGTATCATCGACTTACTTTCTTTTGGCATTCAAGATCTGTCCCACACAGTCAACGATGGAAGTCTTCAAATCCAAGAAAGGGAAACCCAAATCTTGTCCGGTCTTCTTGTTGTCCACTTTCGCAATCTCGATTGGCTCTACGGCGGCCGTGGGCAAAGACTCTTTCAAAGAATCGAAGCTTTTCCTGAAAATTGTAAGTAAGCTTTGAGAGCTGAAGTCTTCCGAGTTCATCAAGAGACGTTTGCCCGTCCAGCCATTTTCGAATGCAGCCAAGTGAGCCTTCGCGACATCCCTTACATCGACGAAACTGCCTTTATCGGATGGAATCTCAGAACCTTTTTCCAAACTCAATAACTTATTGACCACCTCTACTGAATGGTTGAGTTGGTCTTTAATCTCAGAGTCAAACGCTTGAGGCCCAAATACAAACACTGGATTGACCATGTTTAGTGTGTAATTTGGCTTTTCTTGCTCATAAAAGCTCCAGGCTGCCTTTTCGGCAAACTTTTTCGAGCCGAAATACCCAAATAACGCGTTTTCTTTCGATTCTTCCCATGAAATCGAGCTCCACGAGTCTTCAGAGACGACAAGGTCAGGAACCTGCCACTGTGCCGGATGCACCATTGCACAGTAGGAAGAAGTAATCACCACATGTTTGATTTGAGGCCCATATTTTTGAATTGCCTTTAATGCGCTAACAGTTCCATTCACTGCCGGTCTAAGCAATTCCGCCTCAATGTCGTCTGCGGAAAACGTCACTGGCGAAGCCATATGCAAGAATACAGTGATCTCGCTATGTTTTTTCAAAACATCATCAAATGCACCTTCGGCGTCCAAGCTAGGCACGATCTCGTACGAAAATAACTCGTTGGCAAATAACTTAATGAGGTGGTCACCTTTTGCAGCCGTGCG